>JAIFZK010000006.1:23242500-23285000 GCA_027481765.1 Tenualosa thibaudeaui | reverse complement strand
CTCTGCATCATTAAATGTTTTTATTCAGTCCCACAACTGCAGTATTTCGGCCCCATATTTCCCCCATCTCTGATTATCATACAACAATAATGAATTTATTTTCATGCTCTTAAGTAGGTCTACATCTGTGTCTCACTATGTTTCCCATATTACAAAGCGTTTGATGTGTCTTTGAAATGTATTCCTAAAAAACAAAGAAATGCATAATTAGTGCCTGGGACTACAATTAGACAATGTGATTGGTATAGAATAATTGTCCAGGGGATGGCCTGTTTTTAGACTTAGATATGGGTTGGGAGAAAGGGATGAAGAAAAATGAACCAGTGAAGGAGGGCAAAGAGATGAAGTGAGAGGAGCAGAGGAGGCAGGGACAAGGGAGAGTAGTGTGCTAAGCATAGCAAACGAGTGCATGGCGATAAAATGAAAGATAGAGACTTGTATCCATTTCATAAAAGAATAATAATGTGTATTCCTCCACTCCTCCACTCCGACTATTAGCCTAATTGTTGAGTGGGCAGAAGGAGGTTAGCCTCCGGTGGAGGGAATCTGAAGTAGGGGGGGGGGGGGGTGGAGATCTCTGTGGGATGCAAACCAAGACCAGCGGTTCAGATGGAAAGTTGTATTTTTTTCCTCTATATTTGAGTGTATATACACACACACACACACGCACACACACAGACACACACACACACAGCCTGCTGCACATGTAAGCACATATACTATGTGTAACTGTGTAAGTGTGTGTGTGTGTGCAAGTAGCTCTTTCTCTCTCTCTCTCTCTCACTCTGTGTGTGTGTGTGTGTGTGTGTGTGTGTGGTGGCTTTTGGAGATAAAGGAAATCAGTGGAGAAGCGGAGCTGATTTGATGAGAGACCCCCCCCCACACCCCCTCCTCAGGGGAGATATTACCCTTCTCATTATATCACTGATTGGCCTTATTTCATCTGAGGAGGCCAGAGCAGTCCTCTCCCAGTCACCACCCTTCCCTTCCCTTCCTTTACCATCAACCTGCACAGAGAGAGAGAGGGAGAGAGAGAGAGAGAGAGAGGGAGAGAGAGAGAAGAGGAGAGGGGGGACAGGGAGAGAGGGGGGGGGGAGACAGGGATGGAGGGGGGGAGAGGTCTGTTAATGAATAGAAAGAGGAAATTAACTGCAGTCATAGTTCAAAGATGCCAGCATTTCATTTTTCCTCTCCCTTCCTCCAGTTCCTCGTTTTCTGCCTGTCCGAGTCCGCGACAGACGGAGGGGTGCGGTGGAGGGGAGGAAGAGAGAAAGAAGAGATTGTCAAGAAACGAGTGTGGCATCCTCTGCTGAGTGACACCCTTTCATTTACTGGGCAAAATAACAGGTGTTTTGAGTACTCTTGACCCCACCCCCAAAACACAAACACAAACACAAACACAAACACACTCCCCTTTAAAAGCTCCTTTTAAAAAAGCAGAGCATTTTATGCCCCTTCTCTTTATCACTGAACTTGGAGCAAACAGTCTAATTTACAGGGCAAACTTTTCCCTCCACCGATAGCACTGATTTGATATACTCCAATAGAGCCTTTCTTCCAGACACCATCAATTGTCTATAGATTTTTTCTTGCCTCCTCTCTCCTGGAAGAGAAACAAAAAGCAGGCCTGTGAAGCTTCAAGCCTGTGAGGCTTTATTGATATCGATGGGAGAGGAATATTGCCCATCTTCAAGCGCCGGATCAATCAGGCCCATCGCCGGCTGTTTTTACGAGCCTCGTCCTCCATGTGTGGGGCACCACCTCCATGCGAGTTCACCCTTGTGATTGTGTGTTTATTTGTGTATGTGTGTGATTGTGTGTTTATTTGTGTGTGTGTGGTGTGGGTGAGTGGATGGGTGATTGTAGAGGCCATGTGTTACTTTCACATGCAGCTAGTGGGCATGATAACTCATCATTCTTTCTCAGCACCTTCTCTCCCCTTACGCTCACTCCTCCCACTCTAACCCATCTGTGGGGGCTTGGCCACTGGAGCCCAGGGAACTCTGGGATAGCAGTAAGCCTCCGGTTCTGGCTGGAGGTGGAGAGTATAGAGGGGTGTGGTGGTGGCACTGCATGCAGCACTGACTGTACAACTGAGACACCCTCAATATTAGAGTGCCAGCAGACTCTCTGCACTCCTCTACCCCAGAGGTGCTCTTGAACTGTAGGAAGACCTCTCTGTCTGTCTCTGAGTAAGTGTGTGTGAGTGTGAGTGTGTGTGTGTGTGTGTGTGTGTGTGTATGTGCCCCCCCCCCCCCCGATAGCAGTTAGAGCAGCGGCTGCAGCATTTCCTGCCAGCTGGAGCCCGCTGATGGAGTGTGATGAGATGGACGGTGAGCAGAGCATCACAAGCATGTGTGTGTGTGTGTGTGTGTGTGTGTGCCTGTGTGCGAGGGGGGAGGGAAGAGGGGGAGCTTGCACACCTGGCATCCGCCACAGATGGGCATAATCATCTCCTCCCTGCACCCCCCCTCCTGATCTAGTCATCCATGCACACTTTTTGTGAACGCAGGCACACACACACACACACACACACACACACACACACACACACACACATACACACACACACACACTCTCATCATGTACACGTGATGGCATTTACACTCAAGATCACACCCTGAATAATAAAAAAATGCACAATCCACCTCTGCACACACACATAGACACACACACACACACACACACTTACACACTAACACACATGCCCTCACAGATGCCCACATACACACACACACACATGCACATCATAAACACCAGAGTAAAGACTGTCAAAAACAATGCCCTTGTTCACGGTGTGCCTTGTGTGTTGCTGTAATGCAGATTGCCCTGATGACGAAGATTAGGGGGTGGGGATGGGCTTAGTGCAGACAGACGCTTCTCTTGTTGGGGCTGTTTGTAGTACGTCAGTCCTTGCACACACAAAGCAGGCCCCAAGCGGGGATGTGCTACCAAGACGCAATATCTGACAGCTTAACATTTATTAGAGCACAGGAAACAAATGAGACACACTCTTTCTCTCTCACTCTCTCTCTCACTCACACACACACACGCAAACACACACTCACACACAAACAGAGCGCTGAGAACTTGTGCATACACATATCCTTGTGTGCTCTCCTCCTCTCTGACTACACTCCTGCCTGTGTATTACACAACCACACTGAGCAATTAGATATGTCCAGGGGGACTGCCACACACCCACAAAAAAGAGGAAAAAAGAGGGAAAAAAAACACGAATGAAAAACAAAACCTGAGCTCAGAAGAAAAACACCCCGGGACCCAAGACGCACCTAGAGCGCTATCTGTGGCTCTGGATCAAGCCTGTGCACATGTTCTCTCTCTCGTGCTCTTCTGTGGGGAAGGGCTCCTTTTCATGAGTAATCTCCATATCAAAATACATTTGGGTTCCAACTGATAGGACATGATAGAGGTGCTTTTGACCGAGGCTGAAAAAAAAGGACTTGAAATGAATGAATATCAATGAACACACTGATATTCAACATTATTTTGGTAAGTGGTCGTTTGGGAGGGGAGGCGGGGGTGGGGGTTAGTGCTGTGAACATGAAGAGTACTCACAGCAAAATGGTGAATCACATGACAGAGTGTGTGTCCCCCCTTCCTCTTCTCCTACACCCCTGCCCAAGCTCAAAGCGAGTAGGTGGGACGGAGATGGATGGAGAGAGAGGGGAGCCAACCCCACGCACTGCCTTCATTATCTCCGTCAGCCGGCTGGTTGTGCGGCCAGTTGGTCGGTCGCTAAGCGGTTAATGCACCCGAGAGCTCCTGTGATTTATTTATCAAAAATATTTCACCAGGAAGCGCGTCCGAGACAGACCATCTCATTTACCGCCGACGACCCCCCGGGGGAGCCCTACATTTCCAGGCAACAAAAGGGTCCGCAGCGCATCCTCTCACGCTCCTTTGATGTTTATTTTAGCAGCCCACCCCTGCTGCTCGGGGGTCCTTTTGTGTTCAGCCAGGTACAACAAGCCCCTATTTGGCCCCGAGGGCGAGCCAGCGCTGGCCCCCAGGCGTCCCCCTCAGCTGACCTGGTCATGGTAAGCCCTGGCCTCATACATCCCCCCCCATTTTTGATGTCTGTAGGGGAGGTGGTGGGCTTCAGGGGAGGAGTGGAGGGAAGAGAGAGAGAGAGAGAGAGAGAGAGGATGGCAAGAATCAGAATGAATACACACATATACACATATGAAAAGCAAGGGTGGGAAAGAGAATGTTGCAGGGAGAGCAGGATGAGACTGAGAGGAAGGGAGGAGAGAGTAGAAGATAGAGAGAGAAAGGGGGGTTGATCCTTAGCCCAGGCTCAGCCCCAGTGGTGGGAGGGGACGAGCGAAGGAGGGATGGAGGAAGGGAGGGCGGACGAGAGAGAGGGAGAAGTGTGCGGTGGGGTGCAGAGGGAGAGGAGGTGTGGGGTAGAAGGGGCTGGAGCTGGGGGCTGGGGGTGGAGGGGGTGAACGTTTCCTTTCACTGGCTGCCAATCCATCAAGACTCAGGCTACCGCTGTGAGGCCCGTCAGCCAGCACAGAAAAGAACAAGGCCCGGCAACAGAGCCCCCCGCGCTATGGCCATCACTCATCCCCTCGCGCTGAACTCTAGCTGACCTTTCTCCGACGCTCGCTCCTCTTCCAGAACTTTCAGTCCTTAGCACCTAGTTAGGGCTTAAAGCGACAGGAGCCACCTCCTGTCCTCTTCTTTACTTATTCATTCACTCGTTCTCTTTCATCTTTCGCCTCCTCGTTTGCCTCAGATACTGTTTGGATAAATAAGAAGAGAAAGGAAGAATTGTTGTGGACAGTAAGGACAGCTTTCCCGTCCTTTAAGCAAACTAAAGCAAGCAAGCAGGCGCACACACACATACACACACACATGATATCAGAGCTCTGTGTTGTGTATCAAAAGTTGAAGCTTCTCGGTTGCAGTGCAGGATTTCACAGCCAGTAGCTGGGCATGAAGGAGAGTGTGAGAGTGAGACACACACACACACACAGAGAGAGAGAGAGAGAGAGAGAGAGAGAGAATATGCAGAAAATGAAGAATAAGAGTGCAAGTAAAAGAGCAAGTGTGAAAGAAACAGCAAGCCAGACAAAGAGAGAAAAATAGACATAAAGAAAGAGAAATGAAGAAGAGAGGGAGTGTGTGTGTGTGTGTGTGTGAGAGAGAGAGATGAGCTGGGTGGCTGAGTCCTGCAGGCAGAGGGCAGAAAGGCACCCTCTGCACAGGGCCAGTGAGAACACTAGTTGACATCATTAAGCCGGACACATTTTTGTCACGCTTCCAGATTTAACCCGTCTGCGTTTCGCCGAATACCGAATCGGTCTCGCTTCACTCTTTCTCGCCCCCCCCCCCCTCCCACTCAGCCCTGCTTTCTTTCCATCTTTCTCACATGCTCAACGTCAGAGACGCTCTGTCTCGAACAACAGCCTGATGAAGAGAGGACATTGTGTCGCTCAACTCCCAAAAAAGACAAAACATTCCACACCGAAGGCTTGTGAGTTAGTCGGGAAAATTAAAAAAACACAAAAGATTTTCAGTGAGGACACTGCTGTAATGAAGAAGAAAATGTTAAGGTTTTTTTTCTCTCTTGGAAACAGTGTTACATAAACTGTCAATCTCTTAATATTTTTGTCCTTAAAAAACCTTTTCAGAGGATAATTTTATTAAACCCAAATCTTGACTTGTGATACTTGAACACACCGTTTTGGCCCAACATGGACGCTTGTAATTGGGATCCTCCTCAGTAGCTCTGTCTGCTGTGTATGGGTGAACTAATTGTGTTGGGGCTGTGGCAGGCCTTATGAAATTCTCTGGCTCCAAAAACAATCTGACATTGTTGTCTGTGCTCGACAGGGGCGAATCGTGTTATTTTGATGAAGGCCCGAGGACAGAGCCTGTGTCTTTATGACGAGCCCCACTCGGCAATATCGCATCCAGACACAGTCTGACAAAAACTACCATAAGCCATAAAGCAAACTTGACCGCGGGGCAGAGGTAATTGCATGAAAGCTCAATCAGGACACAATATAGCTTGAATTCTATTTGTATTGGGGAGAGTGACCTGTGGATGACTCACTCTTAAGGCAGGGAGAGGAGAAAAGAGAGGGAAAGAGCAAGGGAGACCCTGTGTTTGTGGAAGTGAGTTGGGGGGAAAAGGGGTTGTTTTTCAGGCCGAAGACGGATGTGCCAGCATCCAGTGTGATTAGAGAAATGGATAACTCACTAACATCTGTGCAAACTACAATAAAGAGGGATTTAGTGTTACCCCGAGGAAGGCAAGAAGAGGCTGTCTGTCCATTAAACGCTTTATTACAGAGCCAGCAGCTCTGTTCTAACTCACTTATTTCTGCACGGGGGCTCAGGCTCTGTGACTGCCTGTCATCCTCAGCAGACAACGCTCCAGGCTCCATTTCTCTCTCTCTCTCTTTTTCTCTCTTACCACCCCACCCTTCCTGCCTCTCTCTATCCCTCGCTCTCTTTTTCCTTCTCCTCTTCCCTCCATCTCCTTTTTCTTTTTCATCCACCATGCCCCCATCTCACCCTCCCACTACCCTTGTCTCTCTTTCTGTCTCCTTTTCCTTTTGCACCCATCCTTCCTTTTCTTTTTCTCTCCCTCTCTGCCAACACCCCCCTCCCTCCATCCTCTCCTCCCCCATCCCCCCTTCTGTCTTCCTCTCTTTTCTTCCTTTCAGTGCACTAGGTAGATGACAATCAAATGACTCATTGAGCAGCTTGAGTGGCCGACCCAGTCGAGGGATTAACTATGGAAAGTGAGCATGATCATGTCACACTTCAGAGTGCTCGTTGGCTGGAACCATGGCAGCGGGAGGGAGAGGGAGGCGCCAGCCCCGGCGCCTCTTAAAGAGACAGCGCCGCTCGGATGTGCACAGCTCCTCACGCTGGACACCAGGGAAAAAAAGACAAAAAAAAAAAAAAAAAACTGTCTAGCTTTAGCTCTGCTTAGCATTTCCATCCTGAGTCCATGTTAGAGCTGAGCTGCTGTAAAGCATCCCCTGTCCCTGCCTACATGTTCTCATAAGGCTGTGCCTGGAAATAACATCAGACTTGCTAACCTACTGCATGACTGTAAGCATCTGTGCCTGAGAATAGCAGAGCTGTGTGTGTGTGTGTGACTATGCCGCTCAGTCCAAGGCTAAAGGCTGACTCACAAGCAACTCCTTAGCCGCAACAAACCCCTGCGAGCTCGACGCCCCTGCGTGTGTTGTGTTAACAGCGAGCAGCTAGCGGCAAGAATCTCATTGGACATTTATGAGGCTGTCAGAGGGTTTTGTCATAAGATGGAGTGCATCAAGCGCTCTCGTGTCAGTTCACACAGAGGTCTAGTTCGTTAGCGCTTCATTGCAGGTTTTTTTTGTCTATCTTGCTCACACTGCTGTAGCTGTACATGAAGAGAAGCTGCCAGAGTCGTCCTGGAGTGGAGAGGTCAAGTATCTGCCCTTTTCCCTCTGAACAGACATGTGTCAGTCTCCCTCAGTTTGCAGTACGTGGCCAAGCCGTCTGCACACTGCAGAGCAGGCAGGCAAGATGTGCAAGATGTGCGGCGGCGGAGGCAGTTAAAAGAAACGCACCCTCTTGTCATATCACTCAACAGAACTAAATGCCTGTAGAAAGGAATGCAACGCTAGACTTCAAAGGCTGGATTTTCGCAGGCCTGGCGTAACACAAAGCAGTCAGGGAAGAAAGGGCTGTAAGTGGCACATTGGCAACTCTAGCCACTGTTGTCACTCTCCATTAGGAAGAGCTGCAGTCGAGAGCAGCATGTTGCAGATAAGGACAGATCAGCGAACCAGGTGTACGCGCTGCTGTCGGAGAAGGCTGGCAGTTCCTGCAGAATCTGCTCACACTGGGAGAAGAGGGCCGGTGGTGATGTATATTACACTTGAAATAGGCAGGTATATAAGATTGGTAATGTATCTTCACACCGTGACAAACATGAGAGCCTGTCTCATTAAATGTCCCCATGCGGCATTTCAAATCAGAGCCCAGCGAGTGTGTACCACGGACGAAGGGTGCGCAAGTGAATGTGTGTGGGGGTGTGTGTTAAAACAGCAGTATATTTTGAGAGAATGTGTTTCACTGTGTGTGTTGTGTGTGTGTGTGCATGCAGGAGACAGCGTTCTCTGGGAAGAATTGATGCCCCATGTTTGCCTAATTAAGACAGCACTAGACGCTCCCGAGCCGAGAGATGGCGGTGAGGTGCTAATTCATAATTGACGTAATGGATGGAGTCTGTCTGTTGGCTTTTTAAACGCGGACGATTTTGCCGTGATTAGCTGACACGTACCTTTGTGTGAATAATGAAAATATACAGCATGGGCCGCCATTTAATGAATGCCAGACCAATCTCAGGCTGCCGCTCATGCCATCCTTCTCCCCTCCACCTATCAGCGCTCCCGGGAATGGCTGTTGGCGCAGGAATGGGCCTTGTTTGACGTGGACACTTTGTTAAATATAATCTTATTATATTCTATTAGAGTAGGTGTCCATAAGGGAGGCCGGGAGAAAAAGAGAGGCTTCCGATTTGCCCACGCTTCACGGCACAGCGCGATGCATCTCGTCGAGCTGAAGGCGGCAATCGGGCGACAGGAAAAAACGGGCTGCTTCACTCTCCTGTTTGTCACTCAACCGATAGAGTTTCCGTTCATTTCCAACTCCTGCATATAAACAAGCGGGCCTCCCCCTGTGTCTCTCTGTGTGCGTGCGTGTGTGTGTTTGTGTCGAGAGCGAGAGAGGCGTATAGATTGTGTCATGTGAAGCTGAGCAATAATTGGGAAGTGAAGTGGTGGCAGAGCTTAATGGCTAATAATGAGCTTTAATTACTTATTTTGTCACCTTTCACAGGGTTAATATGGCGGCACCATAAACACTGAAAACATAATTAAAACATGCCTCCTACTAATCAACTATTCACATGTCAGCCATACTCAGAATTCTAGTATATCAGTTGTTGTTTCTACTAGAATCTGCCAGCAGTAAAGCACCAGTGTCCAGTGTTCAGGGGATATTTGTGTTGAGTTTGAATGGGTGATATTCCTCCTGTGCCCTTGGGAGCACAACTCTGCCCTCAGTGGTGCAGGTTAAGAGGGAGTTCTTGCTTTCAGCCAGTCTACCTTGACTATGTTTTTTTTTCCCTTTTTCTTTTTCAACTTCTTCTTCTGCGTCTTCTTTCCCGGGAGTCAGTGGATCTGTCTCACTCAGCCTCACACACAAGCAGACAGCTATAATAACACCCTGGCAGCATAAACAAAAAGCGATTACACCCGTGGGAGATGTGAGTCTGTCTGGAGCTGCCATTGTGTGCCCTTCACTGCACTCTGCCTCAGCCTCGGTTCACCTCCAATGGGAGATAGCGGCCCCTTGACTGGGGAGCAGAGGACCTGCACACCTCAGAAAAGCACACCTTATTTATTTGTGTATGTGTGTGTGTGTTTGCATGATCCTTTCCATGCTCAAAACATGAATACATATACCACTCTCTAAAATAGCATGAAGATAAAAGCAGACCGTGGACAATGGTGAAAAATGAAACACAGACGACATCCCGGATTTTTTTTTTGTTTGTTTCTATGCTGGATTGTTATTAAGGAAATAAAAATGTGTGTATGAATGGCATCAATTTTGCCTCCCGCACTATCAAATTACGGCCATTTTGTTTGGTGGCCATTAGCAGCGCAGCGAGCTGGCTGGCCCAGCCAAATGAGGGGAGAGGAGAAAAATGCTCGCTGTCTCCCATGCCCATCAGCTGTCTGCCAGGGCCAGCTGGGTGACATCATGGGTCTGGTTTCCGTGGTGATGATTGACACAGTGTCTGTCAGATGCAGCAATGCGACTGGGATGCGCCATCATTGAAGATAGGGGGTATTTTGGAGGTGGGGGTGGGGGGTGCTGGAAAGGCAGAGTGAAAGTGGGAGGGGGGAACGTAACAGAGGGGGTTGAAACTGGTGGTACGCTCCAGCCTCTATTTTAATCCACTCTAATCTAATCACCTGGCAATCCTGAAACACTGAAAAAGAACATTTTCTCTCTCATCAACACTGAGAAGTGAAATTCATAGATCCCCCCCTCTCCCTCCATCCCAACCACCGCCACCACCCCCCTTCCTCCACTTCCTTCATTATCATTTAGCATGCAGCCATCACATCATGAATGTGCAATGACGACCATCTTTCAGGTTCTGGGGGATGTTAAAACGGGTTTCTTTTTCGAGTGAAGGCCACGTTGGGAGAGATTAGCCCGGCTGTCTGTTTGAAATCTGCTGGGACTTTTGTTTTGAGGAGGTGAGGAGCCGAGCGAGTGAGCCAACGTGTCCAGGTTTGAATCCTTTGCATGCATAATTTACCATCTTTTTAAGAATCAAGTGTTTGTGGCACCCATCATGACAGTTGCCCACCCACCCAGCTGTCCAAGCGAATATGGCTCACCTAGAAGGACCCACTACATTACTCAAACAATTAAAAACAAACTAATCCGCCACACGGAAATCACTCCGTAGTGCACGCTGATAGATGATGTGGTGGTTGTGTTTTTTTTTTTTTTTCCCTCCATCCCCCTGCAACATTGCAGCTCCAGTGCCAGCCATCTCTAAATGCTTCACTCGCTACACACACACACACACACACGCACACACACAGCCCCTGTCGCAGCACTGTCATTACAGCAGCCACTCATGTTTATCAGGCGGTGACGACTCCCAGCAGACTGTGGAGCATGTATGCTCTTCGCAGCGGATTGAAGTCAGCTGCACTCCTGTGACTAATTACTGTGAAGGGGCACTGTCTCCACGGGGTCACTGGCGACATGCTCTTCCTCCCAGGCCTCCTCCTCCTCCGCCTCGGCAAAAACTTCAGTGTCACTCCGGGGCTGAAACACCAGAGTGACATCACTCCGTTTTGAACACATCAGGCCTGCAGGAGCGAAGCAAAAATAAAAAATAATAAAGAAAAAACGAGCATGAGGCGGTTTGCGTAAAGTGCAGCACATCTTCTCTTTGCCACGGGGGGTTGTGGGTGTCTGGTGGAGCCGTTACCTGAGACAGGGGAGAGTTCACACCTCACACTCTCACTCGTCTAGACACCCGCAGGTGTGCGACTTGACTCCTGGTGTGTCGTGAGTATAAGTCCAACTGAAATCCAGGTGCATATCAAGATGGCTATAAAAAGATTAATTAGGCAACACTTTGTATTAATGTCCATTGATAGACCTTTAATTAAGGCATAATTAATTATCATTACAACAGCCACTAATTATGTGTCATCATGTAAAACCCACCAAAAATAATTGAATTAGTGAGAGGTGACTTGAGACATGCCATTTTTTCTGAAAAGTCAGTGTGTGTGTATGTAAACAAGAGTGTGACTGTTGTGACTGCGTGTGTTTGTGTAGCATTACCTACCAACAACAGGGATGACATTTTATTTAAAACAAGCCTGGAAATGTCAGAATCCATTAGTCCCCACCCCATGCTGAATATGCATATAGGACAAGCCAGAGCAAAAATAAATACAAGTCAGTCAACTCCATTCTGGGGATATCACTGATAGTGATTAGGCAGTGTGCCACCGCTGAGGATGATATCTATGGGGCTTGACTGTCTCTTGCTCTCTTGACTGTCTCTCTCTCTGGCTCTCTATTTCTCTCCCTCCCTCCCTCCCTCCCTTCCTCTCTCTCGCTCTCTCATCGTGTTTTGTTTAAGTTGGAAATCCCCATAAGGCCGTGCAAGACTGACGGTTCTTCTGCAAAGTTCACACTGTCTGTACAGCGAGATGCACTGTGCCCACCCAAACTGTCAAAACGACAAACAGCACATCTCTCCTGTAAGCAGAGCTGGGGTATCAGCACGGGTGTCATAGCAAATGGACGACATCTTCTGTGCGTGCGTGATAAGGGCACTCACCTCAATGTGACCTGATTCTCTCTCTGTCTCTCTATCTCTCTCTTTCTCTTCCACTTTCCCTCCCTCGCACTCTCTCTTTCCCTTTCACTCCCCCTTTTTCCTCTCTCTCTCTTCCTCTCTCTCTCTCTCTTCCTCTCTCTCTCTCTCTCTCTCTCTCTCTCTCTCTCTCTTTCTCCCAGCATTCTCTTGCTCAGACATGTGCATGCCTCAAAAAGAGATTATATGCCATGGGAGGGGAGGGAGAGAGAGAAAGTTTCATTTACTCTTCTGGCTGCCAATCATCTGTCAGTGTGCTCAACCCCTGTGACAACCCTCTGTCAGTCAGATCTCCATGTCACACACCTTCCTGCCGCTGCCATGCCTCTCTCCCGCTATCAGCCAGACCTAATGGAATGAGTGTGAGCATGTGTTAGCATAATAAAAGCGCAGGAAGGAGAAAAGGGAGGGGGAAAAACAGACAGAATCGACTTTGACAAAGAGGAACAGATTTAAAGCGAGCAAACATGTTGATTGATAGCTCATGATTGGTCCCTTTTCGGCGGTGACACATCGAGACAGGACCAACTACCTTTCTTCCTTCGACAGGGTTTACCTTTTCTCATCTTTGTTCTTCTTCTTCGTTCTCTTCTTCTCTCTCTTTTTTTCGTTTTTTTTTTTTCTTGAGCGTGTGTCAAAACGTCAATTTCAGCGTGACGGGATGTGACAGGGCCTGCGCCTACGGGGACACAAGTGAACGGAGGGCTGCGCAAATTGATTTTGATTTTATTCCAAATCATTCAAAGTGTTTAGCTCTAATAGGAGCTGATCAGAGGGCCATCCAGTGCACGGCACCGGGGCGGAGGCGAGTCGGGGAGGGAGAGATTAGTTCTGTCACTCTGGCGATCATGCCCTGTCGAGGTGGCTCCATTTCAAAAGGGGCCCGCGTCGGGGAGAGCGCAGAGACAGAGAGAGAGAGAGAATGAGTGAGTGAGTGAAAGACAGAGATGGCGTCTCAGTTGCGGCAGAAAACACTCCCTGGCTTTTGCTTAAGCAGGGCCCCACCGGAGTCCCAGCGCCGGGGTTGAGAGATCCATCCACCAGAGTCCAGGGCTGTCACAAGCATATGCTAATGCTCTGAGATTGGATACCACTGCTTCCTGATCCCGGCCAAGGGGCCTTAAAGGAATGTGCCAGAAAAATGCAGAAAGCCAGTGAGGGTGCCAGCAGAGCTGGTCAGGGATGTGGCACAAGTGCAGGCGGGGAGGAGGAGTGGGGGCTGTCAGTGGGCATGTAACAGGATAATGGTGGGAGTGACTGACGTTCATAAAATGCCTCCGAAATAGAACACCATGACACAGAGTCATACACAAATGTGATTACTTAACCAAAACCGATATGGCTCCAGTACCATGCTTACACAACGGGGGCTGACACACAATCAGCCTAGCCTTGTATGTTCACAATGAAGAATCGCTGTTCACTGTCACCGCTTAAGATGGCTCTCTCTCTCTCTCTCTCTCTCTCTTTCTTCCTTTTTTTTTGAGTTGCATTTGCGAGTGAAACTTCAAACCAAGGGCCTGATTGCAGTTTAGGAAGACAGTGCAGGATGGCTGCTTTGTGGTGGGTAGGAACAAGATGCCGCTGGCAGCACAAATGTAGCGCCATGTACAAGGGTTTCTCATTTGCAAGCGCTTGATGGGCCTGAACTTTTTGAGCCAATCGAATGTGACAGCATCAAAGAATGAGCTAAGGCAGACAAACTTTACAGCCCCGCTGTCAGAAGAAAAGTCCCATGAGACGGAGAAAAAGAGAGAGGGTAGAGACAGAGTGATAGAAGGGGGGTGGGGTGAAGACTGGGGTGTGGAGGGGGTGGAGGGTTACTGTCGATTACTGCTTTCCTTGTGCACATGCACTCACACACACACACACACACACACACACACACAGCCATGAATATGTACAGTTGCTCTACATAGACAAAATGGGAAAAGAATAGTGCACATGCATGCAATGCTCCACAAATGCACGTATGGCTGTGCAGACACTAATGCACTTTCCACTTACAAAATAAGAGACATGGCTTTGCATGCTGTCTAGGACACTGGCTTACACCGACTCCCAATCACAATCACAAAAACAGGCATGTCTCTTCAATCTAGCATAAAACCCACAGGGACATGCAAGCCAAGTGTGTGTCATTGTATTGCATGAAACACTTTCAAAGCCACATGGCTTACCAAACATAAAAGGCTGTTTTAAAATAAGCAAAACATGCATGTATACCCACATACACACAAGCACACACTTCCCAATAAACCCACACCATCACACCCCCATCTGCCCACCACACATACACATGTACACACACAGAGACACACACACACACCATGCTGGATTAGCTATCCCAATTTCTGAGCAACACTGTCTGAGGTATTCGCTGCCGGGATCCATCTCAGTCAACAGCCTCTCATCAGACTAACCTGGACTTATTAAAAAGTTTCGTCAAAGTGACACGGGGGCATCGCTCAGAATCAACGTGCGCAGGCGCGAGTCCGCCTGGTATGACCGCAGGCGTGATGCCAGGCTCTCGGGGGGGCACCGCCGTGCCAACGTCCTGAAGGCTATGCCCTTACACCAAGGACAGGTGAGTCATTATGAGCGCTAGGGCGCTCAATCAGAGAGACTGGCGGTGTCTGTACAGGTGTATCCACGGCTGCCACACAGTATTACACTCATCCATTAGCACCCAGTGTCTGCTGCAGCTGCAGGCAATCCCACACTATTGAGCAGTCCCTTCTATCAGAGAGGCTGGGGGCTTTGCACTGCAACTGCTCCTCATCATAGAGCTGCTCTATTTTCCCCACTAAATCATGTATCGGCTTCTGTCAAATTGCTCATTGATTAGCCAACTTTAGGCAGATAACTCTATCAAAATTAGCTGACACAAATGTGAAGCTAGTGCCACAAAGGAGAAAGAGAGAGAAGGAGAAAAAATGGCAGCCGAAGTGTTGATGGCCATCCGCCAATGGCAATCGTTTTTTGGCGGCAAGTTAAGTAACGGTTGAGGGGTGTCTGGGAGCAATCGCGCCTCTGACTCCCAACACTTGAAAAGCTGCTTGTTTAGATGGGGACAGCATTATCTGACAGTGCCTGTCAGCACTGGGGCCATTTTCCAAGTAGCATTACCATATATGCATGGCAGTGAGTCCTGTCCAATTGGAATGGGGGGCCATAGCTCACCTGAGAGTGCTGTGTGTGCCTTGTTAAGGTGTATTTTATGCTTTAAAAGGCCTGGATGAGATCTGAGACCCATTCCCCATGAGGTCAGCACTTTCTACCCCCTCCACCACCCCACTCCCAGCGCTGGGGATGTGCTTTAAGGTGTCTGCTAATGCTAGGAGGAGACAGGATCTAATAGATTGATACACAGGTTTTGACATGCTATTTGAGCGTGCAGCCTCGGCGTAATTGGTCACGTCATCATGCATTAAATTAACAATATATAGAGGAGTGCCCAGAGACGAGTGTCTTCAGCGGATCCGTCAGACGTCAGGACAAACTGCATGTGACGGCTCTCTCTGAGGGCCTAAGAGAAGAGGAGAGGAGTGGAGGGAGGGAGCGAGGGAGGCAGAGGAGAGGAGAGAGGGAGGAGTGGGGGCCTCTTCCAGCTAAGCGCCTTTTTAAAGTATTACTCCAGCTGATGGCTGTTTGGAGTCTCTGTTACGGTATCTCTTTCCACATCTCCCACACATCTCCTGTTGTTCCCTTTTTCCCTTTCATTCATCCATCCATCCACAGTGTCTTTCTTTTCAGACACATATTTTTTGGTAATGTGACTGACTTTAAAGAATGTCATTAAAATTCTATGTTATTGTAATCTCAAATGTGGCAAAAGAGGAAACAGTTATCGCAGCTAGATGTTTTTTTTTCCACAAAGAAAGCTATCATAATTATCATTCCTTACTCCAAAAGACCAGATGTTACAGTGGGGCTGTTGGTTGGTTGGAGGTGGAAAAAGTAATGCTCTTTGTGAACATTCGCCACATACATGTGGACAGAGCCCAAGCCTGGGGCTGATTACACAGTAGGAATTGTGCAAGCCCAGGCGCAAATGATTAAAAAAATATCACCTCACGCTGCTTTTGGGTGCGAGGAGTAGTGTGTGTAATATGGAAACACTGACACCCCTGATCCTGATCTTTAAATCACCTCCAAAAAGAGGAGTGACCTTTACACAGAAGTTATATAAAGGTTCAATTTAAACAGGCTCTCCAGTTTGCTGATTTATTAACAAGGAAGCTGAAGTGGAGCATATTTTACTGCCAGTCATTCCGCCGGAGGACTTCAGAGAGGCTGGCCCACTTGAGGGTTTTAATATTGCTATATTATTATTATTATTTTATTTCACTTTTTTAATACTGATCCCCAAACTCAAACTTAACCATATGCACCCCAAACGACATTTGTCAAAGGAAAATATACATATATACTGTATTTGCGGTATACTGAAAAGTCATCATGAATGAGTCACATCTATGATTTCTCACCCGCAGTGCTTCGTTTTCTTTGGCTGTGGCTGTCACTTCTTTCTCCCCCACCCTCCCCAACACCATCCCACCTCTGCCCCACCCCCACCCACCCCTCTCTTCCCCTCCTTGTAACTCACTCCATCTCCTGCCTCTTGATGCACCCACACACCGCCCGCGCTGTTCACACAACACTGTTATAGATCCAGTCAAAGGCCCCAGGTTTGTTTTCTTTTTGGAGAGGGAAGTATCCATTGAAAACACAAGCTGTGTTTGGGGGAGGAAGCTGGCGAGACAACAGAGACCGCTTTATAGTGCGCACACAATGAGGAGAGGATCACAATGGCGTCACGCCGAGACACTGCCACACCACGCAGGATTACAGCAAATGAGACTTAAAGACTCCACCATCAAAGGAGAGGGAGAGGGGGATTTTCAGAAATTAGAACAAGTATCGTCTCCCTCAAAAAAAAAAAAAAATACAAGAGGCAAAAATAAAAACATGCACATTAGTGGGTGATACTAGCTCCTCTTTAAGGACACGATCCAAGAGCAAACAAACAAACACACTTTAAGACAAAGGTTGGAAAATAAAGCATTTGTACAAAACAAAAAAAAGACGATCCAGCACGACTAACATTTTACACCCTCTCACACAGTGTCAGCTCAGGCTCAATGGCTCTTCCCCTTCAGTCATGACACTTTTGCAACACCTAAGGACAGTAAAGCTCCTCAATTTCTGGTGGCTCAGCACTAACCTGCCTAAGAGCATCCCTGCCCTCCACTGTCACACACCTAAGTACCTAGCCCAGCGTGCAATAGGATTTCACACGCACACGCACTCAGGGATATGGGCTTGCTTGCTCACTGTTTACCTAGGAGCCTTATGTTTGCTGCTGGTTATCGGCCAGTGTGGCAGGAGAGGGAGAAGGGGCCGAATGTGCAAGCCGGCCATGCTCTGCTGCCTGGTCCCCCTGTGTGACAGGGTGTGCTGTAGCTGCTAATAAGGGTATTCATCACGGCAGCCGCAGCCGTGACAAGAGTGCCGGCACCACGCAATTGTCCCTCAAATATGAACTTATCATTTAATTACGCTCCGGGGGACTTGATTGCCTTGTCAAGATGCAGGTTAGTTAAGAGGAGAGATCTCCTCTTCCCCGGCCTTGTCCCCGGACCCCAGGCTTCACCATGACAACTGCTCAACTCATCAAGAGATCAGCTGCCCTCACAATTCCACCAAATGAGATTGAATTCCGGCTCTCTGATTTCTGCCCCCACTGCTCAGGGTTGAGTGCTTTGACTAGGTATTGAATGTGGGAAAGGCAGAATTTCTTTTGTTTTATGCCATAGTGTTATGTCCATACATTAGGAAGTAGGTAAATGGTGGTTGATATATTCAACCCATGTGAAACAATAGAGAAGTAAATGGTTCTTTTTTCCGTCCCAGAGAACAATAGCATGGCACTTACTTGCAAAAGTTAAAATCTGTGTCAAGAGTGGCAACAGCTCATAAAAGCCATAGCTCTAAAAGTGTGACAACATCTCAATATTCAAATTAAATTTGATAAAGCCCTCTTGACTGCCATTTCTGCCAACTCTCCACATCCAACCCTCAGGTAATAAAATTTTTCTCAGTATTAGGAGGGATTTTGGCATTTCTTGTGCCATTTTTTCCCTTCCTTGTGCTACAGTTTATAGCCCTCCGGAGGAAACCGAGCTCGACCAATAAAAGTTCCACTGGCATGAGCTGAAGTCTTTCAAATGAAGACATATGTCATGGGCCGAGTGAGTGAGTGAGGTTGAGCAAGGGAAAGAGCACCTCGTGGAGACTGAGGCCTGGAGAACGCTGCAGATACCCTTTTAAGGGCAAGCTCCATAAATTTCCTCCTCTCAGACGGCATACAATTGAAATTGTGGTGCCTAAAGTTTGGGGCATTTCTTTCCCAGATGACTGGAATGAATATGAGGTAGTTAAAGTTTAATATCCTATTATGTGTGTCTGTCTTACTCCTGTTGCCCATCAGGGAGCCCCTGGCTCCACACGCAGCTGGCAGTAGCCTAACTTTCAGGCCAACTGGATAGTGTGTGTGTGTGTGAGTGTGTGTGTCTGTGTGTGTGCGCGCGCACACATGCCCGCGTGTGTGATTGTTGTTGTGGTTGTATTTCTCCAGTTGCCTTGTCTCTAGTGTTTAATTTGTTGCGGTTTTGACTGGAAAGGGCTGCCTGCTCAGTTTTGCAAGCCAGTGTCACACTGAGAAAAGGTTACGATGAGTCATCAAAAAGAGCCTCATTACCTGACAAGTGTTCCCTTCTACACTCCTCTGCTCCTTTTGATACCACTGCATACAAGAGCCTTGGAGTAGTAAGCATTACATGTTTGTTTGTCCCTCCTCTCATACAGCAACTACAGTATGTCACCCCATCAGCATTTAGCATTGCACACCAATGCCTTTAGCTTAGCATTAGCATGTAAGCGTTACCCTGTTGTATCGTACCAAAACACTGCATTACCAAAATTGCCCTAGAGTTAGCTCTTTGTGGTATATTAGCATTGCTAACAGGATGTGTGAAACTCGTATCAGTTACTTATCCAATAAATAATGAATAGTGAAACCTGCCAGTATCAAAATGTGACATATATACTTGACAGGTTTGGCCATGTGGTCATGGAAAATAATTGACTTGGGTCAAGTGATGATACCGATACCTGAGCAACAGCAACAGCTGCTTGGCAGGTCAGGGAAGATCGGCCCAGCCAGGAGTGTGTGTCTATAGGAGCCTCAGCACTGTGTACTCACCTCAGTCTCATTTCATGGTACTAAAACGGTGATGACGATGACGATGCACTAAAAAATCTCTGTGCTCGTCGCCCATCTGTGCCAAATCCTGAAATGACAAGCATGCAAACCTGCGTAATCAAAGTGTAATTGATTAAACTAATTGCCAAGGCATAATTGGATCCGACTCAATTAAAAAGCTTGAGTAATTGAAATGAATTACAAATGACGCATTTATTACCTCTTCGTAAAAGGAAATAAATAAATAAACATACACTTTCACTCTCCCATAGACACAAACACACACACACACACACACACACACACACACACACAGACACACACAGAGGGAGTGTTCAATAGTGGATTGGGCTTTGTCTATTCCATACCAGGATCTCTGATACACCTGCAGTGCTAAATCACTAGCGCCTTGCTAGATAGCGCCTGGCTGGAAATGCTTTGTGCTGTTTTTGCAATTCCTCAATGTGGATTTATATCTTTTGCTTTGGGAAAGGCTGTAATATTTCATGGCTTATGGCATGGAGTGGCACTGCTGTATGGTGTGCGTGCAGGAATGAGTGTTGCTGAAGGCGGGGTTGCAGGGTGTTGGCGGGGTTGAAGAGGGGGAGTTGAAATACAGTATCAGCATATATTGTAATTTCATTTTGATAAGGCCATGCTTAACCCGAGGAAGCCTCATCCACGCAGAGGAGCACTGCTTTTATTTATTTTACATATCCCCAGCTTCTGGGATGCTCCCGAACGATCATTAGTGCTCGCCTACGACAGGGGGACATCTGCAAATTAGACCAGGTGCAGAAATCCTCCTGCTCCCATGATGCATCACGAGCCTTGATAACACAACACAAACCTCTTTGCAAGCTATTTCCTCAAGTGCAGCATGTTTGTGTGTGTGTGTGTTTGTGTATATGTGTGTGTGCCATTTGTGTAGGCATAAAAGTGTCTAAGTGTGTATTTGTCAGTGTGTATCTGTGTATGTGTGTGTGCGTGTGTGTGTGTGTGTGTGTGTTCACTCAGTTGAGAGTGTGTGTGTATTTTATTCTCCAGCCTTGTCAGAATTTCCTTTCAAACCCGTCTGATCGGGTCGAGTCTCATCACGCTGTCACCCCGACTCGCTTTTCATTAGTCTGTCTTTCTCTCTCTCTCTCTCTCTCTCTCTGCCTGCCTCCTTCCCCTCCTCTCTCTCTCTCTCTTTCTCTCTCTCTCTCTCCCTCACCCTCTCTCCATTCGCCTAGCCAAGCAGAAGAACTCAAACACATGCGCAAATTAAATCGACATCCAAACTCACTCCCATATACAAAGCAATTTAAATGATATTCATTAGAGCGATGACAAGTCCTGATGAGCCTTTCAGGAGGAGAGCACTCCTTCAGCATTTTCGCAGACTCTGTTTCATGCCCGCTGAGGCGTGACGGCCGTCGCTGTACCTTCGCTTAAAATATAGAGGGAGGGGAGGAGGAGGAAGAGAAGCAGGAGAGAAAAATACCCACAATGCCGAGAGGAAAGCCTCTTCCCCTAGCCCTGCACACACCTCCCCAAACTACACCACACCATCTTACGCCTTTCTTTCCCCTTCCTCTTCTTGTCAGTCTGTCCATCTTTCCCTCTTTCTGTCTTTCCTTTTGTCTTTCTTTCTTACTTTCTTTCTTTCTGCCTTTCTTTCTTCTGTCTGGCTGACTGGCTGCCTGACCTTCTTTGTCATGGATTAAACACCTGACCCCATTCCAAAGGTGAATTTCCCTGCTATTACTTTCTCCCTGATTAGGCTATTTTTGTGTCTTTCAAGCTAGGCATTTTTTGAGTATTATTTTTCTATTTATGTCCATGGCAATTAACTGCTGTCAGTTGTTCTTGATGTATGAAAACGGCAAGATCTTTTCTCCCTTTTTCCCCCCTCATCCGGACATGAGCCAATTAATTTGGGCTTTCCTCTCAGCCCTTAATTAACCCCTTCAGGACTAAAATTATGTCTAATGTCTGTGATTGAGGCCAAGCCTGAAATTACCCTGCATCGCCCGACTGCTGCGCAAGAGAGATGGGAGATTACTGCTGTCCTATTGTTTAGGGTACAGGCATTCATTAGCTTGCTTTCCCATAATTCATTAGAGGGAGGGAAAGAAGGGAGCGGCCTGTGATATCATGAATGTATCCCGTATGCCTCACGCTCATTCCACTTTACACACCGAGCCTCCCCAGGTTTCCTCCTTTTGTTCCTCTCCAGCTCACTAGACGTGGAGTCTGATGTTGTAATCAATTTGTGCGGCCAGACGTGGTTCTGGACGCATTTGTTAATTAACGGGCTTGCGGGTGGAAATAATTTAAGCGCGATAATGAGCTTGAAGAGGGGACCGGTGAGTGGATTGTCATCCACAGAGCTTTTGGCGTCGGATGAGCGACTCATCCAAGATGTGGGAGCGCCACCCTCCCCGCTTGTCCTCAGAGCCCTGCGTCAGTCAACCAGAGTGATTGACACAAGAGCGGGCACGCCTTTCCGCCCAGCCTGTCTCAGGGTGCAGGGTTGGTGCAAAGGCAGCCTCCATACATACAGCATAGGCATCTGGATACTGCCATAAGTTAATGTGCAGAAAATGTGAGAGAGAACAGTGCACTGCACAAAATGTCAGTCACTTTGATTGGTGCATTTAAGACAGCTGCAATGTTCAACATAAAATAACTTCCAATCTCCAAAACATGACTTCTAACAGCTGCATATCATTGTTTACAGTAAAATGACTCAACTCCATTAATAAGAGACAGGGTTGGTGTAACACATTGCAAAAAAATGCTACTATTAATTTAACAAAAAATGCTAATTCTAATATAAGGACATTATCAGACCTTTTAACTCGTCATCATCATCATCATCATCATCATCACCAACAGCATTGTCATTAAAAGATAGTAATGTCACTCTCTGATATTACTTTTCACTCCACCGCTGACACAAAAAGTGAATATTATTATTTTCCCCTACAGCTAAATATATTGATATACCCGATCAGCTAGCCTAATCTCCAAAAATGCATCGAGTAATGGAGGTTATAACATGTACTCCATGGAGACGAAGCCTGTGCCGGTGTGTGTGTGTGTCCTTTGTTCATCAAGTGTGTATGCATATCGATGACAAATATACACACCCAGAGGGCACATCTCAATCGGAGCCATTAACAGAGAACATGAGACCTCACAACTGGCGAGGTCACGGCGCTGACCCTATAATACTGTTTTTCTATTAGTGAATGGGGAGGGTGGTGGTGTGTGTGTGTGTGTGTGTGTGTGTGTGTCCGGAGATGGTGTTAGCATGATATTTGTGGAGGCAGCTCGGGAAAAAAGCCCCTTCCTGAATGAGGAGTGGAGATGGACATCAGTTGATTGGTGTTGTTTTGGGAGGGGTATTAGTTTAAATGGTGCTAAGCACTTTCCCTTATCGCCTCGCTTTCGCCAGCTGACCCCTGACCCTGCTGGGAGGTCCCGTCAAAGGTGACCATGCCGCAGGGCCAGAGCTCCTTGCTTCTCTCTCTCTGCCTTAAATGAAAGACAGTGTGGGACCAAAGCTGTGGATCTTTGGCCACTGGAAGCAATTGCCCTCTCACAAATCCTGTGATAAATCAGGGCTTTTAAAACGAGCTAGTGAAATAGACTCTTCAAAATTAGTAACTGGGCCTTTGTGTTCCTACTGAGGAACCTATGTGCTTTGATCGAAGGGTGAGGGGGGTGTGTCTTTGGGTGAATGGGGTGGGTGTGGAGGAGAGGGCGGTCATACATTCTATGTGTTCAAAAAATACAAACAACTGCTAAAAGTACTGAAACCCATTGAATGTTTCAGAGTGATAAACTACAGGAAATGACTCGTCACAGTGTGAGCCAATAGTCTGTGACATGAAAGTCCTCCTTTGGTGTGTGTGTGTGTGTGTGTGTGCACCCTTAATGTAGCAGACAGCTGTACAACAGCAAACACATTGAAAAACAAACACAGTGCTTCACATACACTGTGTTGAATATGACTCAGCATGGGTCTCTTCTCAATGTGCCGTTTATGTAAACCTCGCACAGGGGCCTACGTGAGGTCCCAGACAACATCACACCTTTATCTGATGAGAGCCAGGAGCAACCCGAGCCAAGAAAAACAGGTCGCGCACACATTTCAATATTGTTTCTATAGATCAGAGCCAGATAGGATCAAACCTAAACAGCGGGCATGATATTCCATCTGTATGCAGACACAGTTCAATTTCGGCCACAAATTGATTCTCAGTAAGCCAAGTCCAGGGCTCCTCAACTCCTTCTTTTCCTTGGGATGTGGATGTGTATGTGTATGTGTATTTGTGTGTATGTGTGTGTGTGGGGTGGGGGGAGGGTTGGGTTAAGAAGGACAAGCCCTTGTCATAATGGAGTGGGTATTGACTGCAGCTGCAGGGGAAGAGGCTCAAAAGGGCTGCTGTGAGTTTGAGTGTGTGTGTGTGCGTGTGTATGCTATTGTGGCCTGCAGCCACAGCCGACCCTAGAGTGCTGGGTTGGAGGTCAGGGGTGAGTAGCGGGGCAGAGGGGCCATGTTGGGGCCATGTTTACTTAACTCGGCTGGCCAAGCAAGGGGGACGTAAAGAGTCACTATGCCCCCATCCCCCCAAAACCTGCCCCAACCCTGCACTGACAACTGAAGAGGTCAGGAGACTATGAAACTATGTTGATAGCCCTGTCCTCATTACACTGTGCATACACACACACACAAGTAACAAATACACACTTGCAAACATGCAAATCCAATACACCCTACCCTACAAAATGTTGTGTGTGCCCTAATATGCAAACATGGAGTGATACTGGCACATTCCACATGACGATGCAACACCTGCTGAATACAATAGAGTTGTAATTCTTACATTTTTAACAATATTCTCTACTGGATATTCTCTACTATTGTTATTTGTGTGTGTATTTTTACATTTTTTGTCCAACCCTAAAGGTATTTTTTTTTAAGCCACACCACGCCATTTTATGATCATATGTGTCTCGAGTGGTGGCAGTGGAACAGCACTAAGCATAAAAGCATGTGAAATGCATAATTTCAGACTGTCTCTGGGGTCTCTCCTCCACCATACTTCAAAGTGATGCCGAAATGCTGCCTTTACGAAGGCAAATTAAAATAGATTAATGGATAAATAAGGCCTTTGTGCATACACACAGCCACTCAACATTAAAGACACTGCATGTTACATGCATGCAAAACACACTCTGGAGCTCACTGAAAGGGAACTCTTACGCGTGGTCTACTAGATGTGTCCCTAAAAAAAAATGTGGGGATGAATACGTGTATATGTGTATGTGAGTGTGTGTGTGTGTGTGTGTTCATCTGTTCATTCATGTGTGTATAAAGCTGTGAGGTATGGGTGTGTGTGTTCAGAGGAAAAAAACCTTATTACCTCATGCGGAGTGTGGTATCAGGGGTGAGTGGTGATTTCCATTTGTAATGCTGCACTGCGCTGTGGAACACCATCATGCTCTTTGTCACAGCAGCACGCTAATGACAGCGTCCCATTCAGCCACCACCGCACCGCACCACACCACACCACACCGCACCACACCGCATGATGGAGAAATATCAACACCACACACATGCCATCTCTCTCTCTCTCACACACACACACAATCACACACCAAATACTTATAGTGCACCCATAGTGCATCACAGAGAGTGCTTATATAGACACACAAATGTAAACATGACCACAAAGCCACACAAATGCATGTGCATGTACACACACACACACACACACATACACACACACACATCAAGGTCATGTTTACACTCCCTCCTCACTATGCAAACATATATACGAATGTACACACAAATATACACATCCACGAAATCCACAAGACACATTCACCCATTGATATACAACATGCATGAGTGTCACCTCTTTAAGCCAACAAACACACTCAGACACAAATACACGTATGATGATTGAAAACAGGCATCTGTGTGTGTTTGCGCTTGTGGATGGTTGCGGTGTGATGCTGTCAATGGTTAGGAGGTGTGTGTTTGGTGGCTTCCTAGGGAAATGACCCCCCACCCCCCTTACTCTTCTCAGCCAGAGCAGATAGTTCCCTAAGCTTTGTGGCATATTGATTTCTTGTTGTGAGGAGCGCTGTTCAAGCCCCATTTAAGATTTCCATCCCGCGTGTAGCCCTGAGTACACCGCGGCCCCGTAAATTAGGGAAATTGCACATTCATCACGCGCGTTATTTTAAGATACTTTGGGAACTTGACGGGCAGAAGATCTACGGTGGTGCATTACAAAGCTCCCCCACCTCTCTTTCACTCATCTCCCCTCCCTCCGTGCGTCTCCCCCGCACTCTCGTCCGGGGTAACGCCGGGGTCATTGGGACACGCCCGTGATTTAGACGTGTGCCAGTATTTTTCGCATTAGTATTTTTCCCCCCCTCCTCCTTAGCTTTGTGATTGAGTGAAATTTACAGGTCTCCTTAAATTAGCATGTCTAATGGGAGTGCCTCCAAGGTGAGGGTGTAGCTGGCCGGGGTGAATTATGCCGCATGTAAATAACAAAGGTTACTGAAGTCCTGAGGAGCCTGTGAGCATAGACAGACAATGTAAAACATAGGGTCGGCCATCCAGCCAATCAATCAGGGCCCATTGTTGCGAGTCCACTGCAGAGGTGATGCAATTTGGTTTCTTTCTTTGCCTGAGACCCAGTTTGGAAGGGACTCATTGTCATATGCTGAAATGCTTAAGAGATTATACTGGACCATTGCATCAGTGACTGTGTGTGTGTGTGTGTGTACATATGCATTGTACAGGTGTATGCATTGGAGTGTTTTAGGTAATGGGGTGTGGGGGTTACAATGTGAATGTAATGCAGAGGCGTTCCACTGATAAAGCCATCTGAAGCTGCTTTACACCTTGCTGCATAAAGCATAGGCTTAAAGTGGAGGTGCAGAAAGGCTTTCTGTGCATGCGCTTAGCAAAGATGCTGATCCACACACTGTATCAGGTTATAAAAATCAGCAATCATTTCTGCACAGTGTCTTGCACTGAGGACACACCAGCACACCATTAGGTCCTCTTACAGTGTAAATTCAAGACATCTTTGTCCTCAGTGTGTTTAGTCTAGCTTGCATGTGTGTGTGTGTGTGTGTGTGTGTGTGTGTGTGTGTGTGTGCACATGTGAATGTATGTGGTGTGGGTGGCTGATGGAAAATGACAATGGAAACAGTTTACTATTCTGACAGGAATGTGGGAATGGTTCATCCACTGAGGAGACACAGAGCCTCTCCTCCATTTTGGTCCATACACTGTGTAGCCTTCAATGACATGGAACTTTAAAAAATGCTCCCTGGAAACTCCACTATTGTCAAATGTTGTTGACAGAATGCATTAACGAATTCACACTGAGCTGAACTGAGCATTTGTACCTAACGTGTATGTATGTGTGCTTGTAGGACTATGTGTTTGTCTGTGTGTGTGTGTCTGTGTGTGTATGAGACAGAGAGAGACAGAGAGACACAGAGAAAGAGCGTGCACGCGAGAGAGAGAAAGAGAGAGAGAGAGAGAAAGAGCTTGTCTTGATAGCTACACATTGTCTCCTTGCACACTTGTTTTGAACCTTAATAAGGCCGACTGACTCTGGCATGCAGGGCTGTGCGAGAGAAGAGAAAATGGCTTTCTTACACTTCAATTTCACGCATATTTTCTTTGCGACTAATGAGAGCCTTAAATACAGCGCCAGACTTCAGGCAGTGCTGTGAAGGCTGACATTTTCACACACAGCCGCACCTTGTCACCACGGATGAAGTCCCCTCTACCTGGTAGGTGACGTGTGTGTGTGTGTGTATGTGTGTAAGTGTAAGTGTGTGTGTGTGTATAGTTTAGTGTGTGCGCGTGTGTGTTGTTGTTCTTTGTGACAGAACTGACGAGAAGCATATTCAGCACCTACGCATAAAACCTCTCTTTTCCTTTTTGAATGAAATAGTCCTTAAAATTCCCTATCTACTGGCCCTCGGCTGCTCATGCAGACAACATCAGGCGCCACTGGAATATATATTTTTTTCTTTTCCTTCATCTAATTGTTGAGCTGTGTAAAACACAACTTCAAAGTCACCATCCTCTGAATGCAGCATTGTTGTCATCCACCATGAAGCCCAAACAAATCTATCCCCATAAAATGGAAGTCTGGGCTAATTACAGTGCTGAGAGTAAAATGGTGAAAATGAGACAGTTAATGCCAGGGTTTATGCAATTATCTCCTACATCTAGACTTGCCAGTGGAAGAGGGGGGGCTGGGGGGTGGGCACACTTCAATTCATACGCTCAAATGCAGCCCCTGCGAATCCATACTGCGACACATGCTGAATGGCTTTGTTTCATGTGGGAGAGGTGACATGGCGAATATGGGTTGAGTCCAATAGTGCATCTTGTGTTAGCCTCTGTAGGAGCTAGCCTCTTGTGTGCTGCAGTAGGGCTCATTTCACTGCTCTCTCCTTCCCACTGGAGTATTAGTATGTTATATAACCTACAGTAACTGGGAACAGTCACCTCAGCCTGACTTTAATTTCTTCCTCTCCTCAAGTGTTCCACACACAGTTTCTGCTGCAGAGGTTTCTATCTGACACAGGTCTCTAATTTGGGAGTGATGCTGATGTTACCATACTGGTAGCCTAAGGGTGTATCCAAATATTTTAGAGAATAAAGTGGACCACAAGCTAGCCTGCTCTCATTTTGTGCTGTCCTCTGAGTGTCCAGGACATGCACTAAATTCTCCCGCACCAGCTAAACACTCCTTTAGACATACAGTAATTTGAGGCAAAACACATAGCTATTGCAAAAAAGAACAGTTTCATTTTTAATGCTGCAGTAGAAAAAAGGTTATATGAAGTCATATAATGGGTGCTTCATTGTCAACAACAACAAAAACAATGGCACAGAATGCATAACAGTGTCTGTGCTGTTTACATGCCAATATTTTACACATAAGATTCCCATTCACTGGCAGCTGTCAGTTACTTCAGCAAATTAACTGCCAAAAATGTAGCAGAGCTGTCAATTGGAGTGTAGGGTAACCATGGTTACCTTTCATACCCACCCACCCTCCCCACCTCCCAAAAGATAAAGCTGCAGTGTGGAATTATGGGAGAGTAATTAGATGGAAAAAAGTTACCAATCAAAAAGGCATTCTACAATATGAAACAACAACCAAGACTGCTTATAAATAAGAGGTTACATTGTGGAATTCCCTCCTTGCTTTATAAAGTAACATCTTTTTTGTACAACCTTTCTTTTGTAATGTTCAAGAAATGTTGGAGCAAGTACTGTCTTGCACAAGAGGTTTAACCCTTTGAGCACGAAGTGGAAATAAAAGAGTTTCTTCTTTCTTCTCTCAGTTTCATATCATCTGATTAAATAACATATTTATAAAACTATTGTGCAAAACAATTTCATTAATGTCTTCATATATTGTGCACCAGTAGATAGTCATACTCCTCTTAAATTAAAAAATATAAAAATGATGCATAATTTAGACAGAAATTAGTTTATAGTTTTTATGTACAATTTTTACATAGACCTGAATTCATAAAGGCCCCTGATTTAAATGAACTAAAATGCTGCAATTTGGACAATTTGCTTCATACACAGATGATTTATATATAAGGAGTTAAAGATAGATTTTATAAATTTGGTGTATAATTTGGCATGTCCCAAATTTATGTCATCGTATTGTGTTCCAAATTGTGTAGTCTTATAAACTCTTCATCTCTGGATTTTGAATGTTGAAGTGCTAGAGCGTACTCAGAGGGTTAAAGTTCATCTGCTGCACCAGCACACATAGATCACATAAACAAAGAAAAATAAAGTTTGAAAGTAAACATACAAGTAAACGACAAAAATAAAAATAAGGAGAAACAGAAAAGTGCACCAGATTTAGTTATTGAATATTCAACTAAACTGTTTCAGCAATGCATGCAGCTTCCTGCATCTCAGGGATGCGACAGAAAAAGAACTGAAACCAATTTACACAACTTTCAAATACATATCACTTCATTTTTAAAAGTTCTTTTTTTTAAACCTTCATATTTTTTAACCAGTGACAACAGCACCTCTTTAGTCAAGACTGCACATTTAGAAAATTATCCTTTCTTTTTTTATATTTTTGTCTCTTTTTGTAAAAAGACGAGAATTAAAAACAAGAAATTAAAGTCTCTGGGCCAGAGCATTTTTTTTTCTCTCAGGAGGGGAATTGAAAATCATGTGCCGAAACTAAACAGTAGTTTTATGGCATCAATGTGCAGTTTGTTTTCAATATTAATTTTCAGGTCCTTTTTTAAGACATAGCTGTCAAAAGGCAAAAGAGAAAGAGAGAAAGAGAGAGAACAAGTAGAGAAACAATAGAGATAGAGAACAAACTCAGTCTGTCCGACAGCAGTGCTACTGCTTATCCAGTTCAGTCACATACAGAAGGTGGTCCTCTGGAGATTTCCCATGGGTCTTACTCAGGTGGAGCTTAACTGCATGCTTGCTGGCAAAAGTCCGATTGCACAGTTTGCACTGGTATGTGATACCATTGGCCTCGTCCTCAGGGGATGGGGAGGGGGAGTGCACAAGGGGACTGGAGAGGGACTGTGTGAGGGCATGGGCCTGGGCCGACAGCAGTTTTTCAGAGAGGCCCTTGGTGTGGTGCGAGATGTGGCTAGCAAATTGTTCGCCAGAGAGTTTGGCCAGGTCCCTCAGCCTGAAGCCCAGGTGCGACTCGAGATGGCTGACGTACGTGGATGGAGAGCGGATCTGCGAGGCACAGTCGCTACAAAAGAACACGGGGTGTCCAGAGTCCAGGTTCTTCAAGAACTTGGTGCCGCCGGTCCTTCGGAGCTGGTACTTTACATTGGCAAGCCAGTGGCTTATGGTTGTCATGGAGAGGCCGGTGAAGCGGGAGATGTGCATGCGCTCTTGGGGGCTGAGGTCTGACATGATGTACTTGCCGTCACCCGTTTGCCGGAGACTGGAGGCAAACTGAGCCTGTAGGATGAGCAGGTGCTGGGGGTTCCAGTTGGACTGCCTACCCTTGCGTTTCTGGACTGGGGATATCTCCTCAGTCTCATCTGGGGTCGCTCCCTCAATGTCAGAGCGTTCGGACAGGCTGGTGGGGGTGGATGACTTGGAAGCATGACTCTCCGTTAGATTGCGAAGCATGTCGGAGATATCTGAAAGGGCGTTCTCACGCAGTGGGGAGCTGGACATAAAGGAGGCCACAGCTGATGATGCCTTGGACATTGTCACAGTGGAGGAAGGAGAGATGGACGAGGGTGTGGATGTGGTCGACGACAGGGCTGCTGATCCCAAGGAGCTGCTCTTGTCACTCTTGCCTTTGGTCAGGTCGATAGGCTGGTCATTATTCACATGGTAGAAGTAGCGGTCCAAGTGCTCGTTGGATTTTTTGGTCTGAGCCGGGGTCGAGGCTGCCACAGCTGCCTTCTCGGCCAAGCTGTTGCTCATTTTGAAGAGCATGCTCATCGGGTCCAGGGAGGGCAGGGCTGGTTTGGCCGCTTTGCCAAGATGGACATTCATGACAGACTGAAGCGCACTTAGCGGGTTGACAAACGGCTGTTCTGGAGGATGGTCTGTGATAATAGCTGTGCTGCTGCACAGTGAGGAAACGGGGCTTTTCACTGTGTGGTCAGTTCCATTCTCCATGGGCTCTTTGCTGTGGGTCTCTCCGTTGGTCTCCTTGTGAGTGGCTCCTGCTCCAGTGCTCTCGGGGGTTTTGGCTCCTCGCCTTTCTTTGGGGGACTCCCCCTTGGCTGACTCTCCAGCTTCACTGTTGCAGGGTGAGGGGGTGGTTCTTCTGAGGGGCGAAACTCTGGCAGCAGGTTCCCTCATTTTCTCCTCCACCTTTGCCACCTTCTCAGTGACCTTCTTAACTAGCTCTTCCATGGCATGGAAATTGTTTTTGGGAAGAGGTGAGGTTTGGCTACTGGGCGGAGAGATCAGAGGTTGGTTTTTGGTTGGTGACAGGATCTCATTTCCAGAGAACATGTACTTCAGTGGCGAACTTTTGCCAGAACCGCCTAGGGAGAGCTTCATCATGTTGGGCAGTTGATAGGCAGCGTGAATACTGGGGTACCCTCCCCAGCTTGGAGTGCCATTCTGTGCTTTGTTGATGGCAGATGTCACAGTGTTCTCAAGTGACTTCAGGATGTCAAACCCTCCCTTGGGACTTTCCTCCAGGTCTTCCTCTGTCAAGTAGGGATATTTAGAGGAGACATCAAACTTCTCTTCTACCTCATCCTCACCATTCCTCTTCTCTTTGTTGTTTGAGCTGGAAGTGGTTTCCTTGGTACATTCCTCCTCTTTCTCCTCTTTTTTGATCTCCATGGCAACAGCTGGGGAGATGCTGGCTGGAGGAGGGGGTGGTGCTGGTGGGGGTGGGGAGAATGTTGTGGCAGCTAGAGGGACAGACTGTACCTTCTCCTCCCCAGTGGTCAGAACAGTAGGTGCAGGAGTCGGGGGAGACTCCATGATGGGTTTGCCCTTCTTGATGGCTGAGTTGGTGACTTTGATAAAGTGTCCAGTCACCATCATGTGGGCTGTGAGCTCCTGCAGTGTGTCATGGGAACTTCCACACTCCATGCACTTCAGGATCTGGGACTTTCTGGACTCAAACTGCCAAGCATAACTGGCTCCATTCTGGTGCCCATACCGGTTGTTGGGAGTGATGTAAGGGTTGGAGCCCTTCTGCAACAGGTCATTGGAGTCTGTCACAGCAGGTTTGGGGGTTCCTCCATTGGAATCTGGGGAGCTTGGGAGGTCAAGTTCAATTGGGGCTCTCTTGCGAGCAGAGGAAATAATCTTGGCAGCCACTGGAGTCACAGGCTCTTTGAGAGGCACTTTCTGGTAGTGTTTTGTCTTGATCATGTGGACACTCAAATCTTGGAGGGATTCAAAGGAGTGACCACAGTACATGCACTTCAGAACCTTTTGGGCATCCTCTTTGCCTTCCATCTCTAAGAGTGATCGCTTACGGGGCTTAGACCAGCGTTTGGTCCCTTCACTGTCTGTCTCATGGTTATCATCACGGTAGTGGCCAGTCTCATTCATGTGTACGGTGAGCTCCACTAGTGTGTCATATGCAGCACTACAGTCCTTACAGCGGAACTTGCTGGCACCAGTGAAGATGGAGCCATAGAGCTTGGTGCTCTGGCGGTAGAGCTGCACAGTGCTGAAGAGGTTGGGCTCTGCAGCCGGGTGAACCAGGCGGTTTTGGTTCTGGGAGGCCTGCTGTAGGGTCTTAGCCACTGCCGACTGGTGCCAGTCATACCCTCCACTCCCACAGCTGCTACTGCTACTGCTGCTGCTGCTGCTGCTGCTGTGGCTGCGAGCAGGCTTCTCTGGTGGAGGCTGCGTGAGGTTCAGGTTCAGGGAGGACCAGTAGGAGCTGGTGAGGAAGCTGTTGTAGATGGCCTTCATCTGCTCCAAACTGTTTGGGCCAGACAACGCTGCCTCCTCTACAGAGAGGTTTGAGGCTGCCGCTGCCGCAGCTGCTGCAGTGGCCATCATCATGGAGGATGTCGACGACATGGAGTTGAGGGGTTCCTTGGCCATGCTGTCCTCCTCATTTTTGACTGATGCGCTCTCAAAGTCAGACATGCGGTCACTAGACTCGCTGACGTGTGACTCGCTGTCCATCTCATGGCTGGAGAAGTCAGCGGGAGGGGAGTCCTTAAGCAGAAAGTCCTTGTCCTGGCAAACAAACTTGACACCAGGCTCCTCCTCAATGGCTGAGTCATCTCCATCCACATCTTCGTCAAGGAGGGCAGCCTCCTTCAGCTCTTCAGGAACATATGCTGCAGACACATGGGGAAAAGGGATTGGAGATGGAGAAAGAAAAGAGAGAGAGAGAGAGAGAGAGAAATCTCATTATTACTTTGTCCATTGACGAATCTCATATCATATTCTGAATTCCTAAATTGCCCAGTAAAGCACAATTGCCAGAAATGCAAGCCCTTGCTATCTTCCTTCTCTCTCACAAATAAAACAATCAGTCAGACTATTTCAGACCATAAACTGTTGCTGTAATTCCTTTTCAACTTTCGTATTGCATTACATTTTCAAATGGAATAAAGCCGTATTGCTTTGTGCCTTTGTTCTGTATCATGGTAAAGACAGACAGTGAGAGAAAGACTGAATGAGCAGGGAAAGAGGAAGAAGAGAGAGCGACAGAGACAGAGCGAGAGAGTCTTCAAAACCAACTTGCCACCTTATTCTTCTCAAGGGGCAACGGCTTGAAATTAAAACTAAATTTGAAATTAATGAAGCACATTCTGGAGGTGGCATTCGTTTCTGAAGTAATAAATTACTTGTATCAACCTCCGAGACAGCAGTTCCTGTCTGTCAATTAATGTGTCTTGCGTTTCTTCTTCAGCCTACAATGCATTTCCTTACAGAAACACTATTTAAATTAAGCATGCATTCAGACTCATTACCCATTCGAGGCCTGCCATCTCGTAAATAAAAATGAATGCATGTACATTTCCTAGGAAATAAAAGGCTAAAAAATATCCCAGAACAAAACACATTTGCGTCAATTACAGAGATTAGAAAGCCGAAAGTTATTATTTACTGGTTAGCCCGGAGAGCCAATTTTCAATACACATCTGAAATCACCCTCTTGTAAAAAAAAAAAAAAAAGAACAGTGGAGGCAAAAAGAAATAATAAAAGAAGTACAAGTATATATTCTTGCCATTCTTATTTCCACATGTGTCCAAACTGAGCAAACGAGAGGAGAGTAAGAGAGGCTTAAATTTGACTAATTCTTGGAATTCCACGGTTTAACAGTTTATCACATATTGAGCCGGTATGTAAACCATGGGGAGAATGACAAAGAGAAGACTATGCCTCTATGAACTCATTTCAGCACAACAAGCTTATACTGAAGTTCACACACCTCTGTTTCAAACATTGCCGTTATTTCTATGAAGACAGCTATTTCGAAATTAAAAGCATTTCAAATAAAGTATTGCAAAAAAAATATCTTAGATATATTGGAATTTCAGGAAAATAAAGATTTTACAGTTGAAACAAGTTGCCATAACCTACTTATAAGAAAAAAAATGAAAAGGTTAAATGTAAAATGATTATTCTCCAACCGAACATCAATAGTGTCAGTAATGTGAAATAATATTTAAACATCACACAAACACATTTGTCTGTGCCTGAATTTCTGTGCGTGGTTAAATGTGGGGCGGATGGATGGAGGTGTACAAACTAAACCAGCAGGCAAACGAGGGCCCTGAAAAAAAGAGCTGTCATCACAAGTGTTCTCATTTTGTTGCCGAGGGCAATGAGATGCCCAGGGATAAACGCAGGGAGAGACGGAAGTGCCTTAAGCGTCATCCCCTTTTTTTGCTCGCGCCTCCAGGCATTGTGAGTGGCCAAAGATGTGCAGGTCACCAGTTAGCTCACCAGTCACCAAACAGACTCAGTGTCTTACAATGTGTGTGTGTGTGTGTGTGTGTGTGTGTGTGTGTGTGTGTGTGTGTGTGTTTTAGGGGGGCTATGTAATAAGATTACATCTTTTTTCACACAACTATTTACACTGAGATAGTTATTTTTGCGAGATGGAGATATAAAATGAGACTATCAACGTTCAACTATTTTAGTCTTTATGTTTCACTTCTTTTCCATTTCTAGGGGCAATTGTAGGCGAGGGATTTTAGAGAGGTGCATTGACTGGGATTCATTCTAACTCTTATGCTACACACAAACACACTCACACAACACACACACACACACAGCTGAAAATTAGAGACATCAAATAGCCCCCTCAGACAATTGAACATTCAACTGAGATCATGTAGCACACACACGTACACAAGCACACACACACACACTCACACACACACTACCATCTGTTCCGCATCAGCCAAAACGACAGCTGTTTAAGAGAACAATGGCTTCGTTGAGGAAGCAGTCAGAATGGCATTCACATCAAGGCCAAACAGCGATGTAAAAATCTCCTTCCTCCTGATACAAGCTCCGACTTAAACCTGTTCAGAGTAATTAAAGCCCAGGTCCTGAGAAGAGACACATATGGCAGGAAGAGAAGCACTCCGCAAGAGACAGCATCCTGCTCCACCACCTTCAGCCGCACTACACATGAATGCTAGGTCAACCTCAAACGTAATCAGTCCGTCTGATTAACATGTAATTAAAATGTGAAAGTAGACTAAACAAACGACCAAGGGGATGGCTGAAAAGTGGAGGAGGGTTGCTAAAGAGCTATAGAAAGAAAAATGGTTGTTTTGATGTGTTCAGATTGAAGTGCTTTGTTCTTACTAGCGTTGTGAACTACCCTCCGTTGTCACAACTTTGACTGTAAAACATGATCGCATCTTTGAGAGAGAGAGTGGTCACACATGCTGTGTTCTTTTCAGACTATATAGTAGCACAGTAAACACAGAATTATGCCTGCTCACCTGTCTCAACCACTGGGAAAAAGAAAGGGAGTGACTGAGGGGAAGGGGAGAGGGGGAGGAAATAAAATCATTCAAAATGTTTTTTTGAAGAAAAAAAAAACAGATAGCAGACACACAGACACGCATTTCACTCACACACACACACACACACACACACACACACACACACACACACACACACACACACACACGTATCTTCACCACCATGCTCACCACTGGCTCTGGTCCAGGCCACGGGGCCCCTGAAGTGGCCGGAGATGGTGCGCTCTAGCTGGGAACAATATTGAGTTTTCATCCCTGGGCCCCTCTCAGGCCAATGGTGCAGGCAGAGCCAACACAAGTCCACGCAGGTGCTCTTTTAATTAGCAAACAGGATGGAGGGGAGCGTGCAATGCTGTGTGTGCTTCTGTGCGTGGAGTGTGTGTGTGTGTGTGTGTGTGTGGCAGTGGGAGGGATGCAGTGCAGATGAAAATAAGCTCCCAATGAATTGGCACTACACAGGCAAAGCTACTTTGATCTAATTTACACTGTGATAGAGCGAGAGATGCCACAGTGAGGTGCAGTATGTGAATTTAAATGAATGAATGAAAAATGCTGAGTGCTTCTGGAGGCTTCCTGAGTAAAGTGTGAGGGTGCAGCCATCTCGGAAGTCCCTTATAAACTCTTAACTGTCTGTTTATGATCCAAAACATTATCCACACTAATTACTGCTTTATGTACTGATGGGCACAAATATAAATGTGTATGTTTTACAGTACATATTTGCATGAAATGTCCAGGCCTTAGTGTGTGTGCCAGTGAGCGTGTGTGACTTAACAAACGCTCAACATTTCCAATAGCAAGATAAGATGCAAATGAAACTGAAGGGGAAAAAAATCATTAGCACATTCATTGCCGCGTGCAGCACTGGGAAACTCAACAGCGTAAACATATCACCGGAAATAAATAAATAGATAAAATAAATAAAGAAAGAAACAAACAAACTTTCATAGCATCACATCACTCTCTCCCACCACCAGGCCCTGTTAGTAATTTGATGAGGCTGCTTGAAGGGGGCAAGGCGTTATCTGCAGCTTAGGTGAATACCTTTGGAGCAGAGGGGTGCTGGGAGGGGCGGCTGAGGTGCAGGGTAATTAAACCTGCTATATATAGCCCCCAAGCCCACATTTATAATGTGAGGTATCTCTCTCTAATATGGCACTATCTGCGATGTGATATCATTAGGGGGGAAAATGGTTTGTAGCCTTAAGCAGACAGTGTGTCGGTGAGGGTCTGGAGAATATGAGATAGCACCAAACCCTGTCGCCTCGCCACCTCACCCCAGCCCTCCCTTCCCTCTCATCACAGCTATCATGACCTGTGTTAATGAAGTTAATTGAATCTGAGATCAATAATGCTTAATTATTGCGATTTGACATGCACAGACAAATTGGTGGGGAGGCCATGGTGAGGGAGTGAGGGTGTGTGAATGTGAGTATGTACAGATTAGCGTCTAAGCTTGTGTGTGTGTGTGTTTGAGGGTATGTGCTGCTGCTTGATGTGGGGTGGGTGATGGGGGTCTGGCTGGTCAGAGAGTAAGAGAGAGAGGGAGAGAGGGGAAGAGAGAAAGTGAGAGAGAGAGAGGGGAAGAGAGAAAGTGAGAGAGAGAGAGAGAGAGGGATCAGCGAGGCGTGCCATCGATTCCAGAGAGACGCCCAATCGACCCAGACGCCTGACGGATGGAGCCCACTCTCCAAGGCTACGCATAAAACGCTCCCATAGACCACTCTAACCAGCCCCTCTGCCACCGCTGTCCAGCCCCTGCCCATAAGCGCCTATTGAGATGGATTAAAAAGAGCAGTGTAGCAGAGAGAGACAGACGGAGAGAGAGAGAATAGAAGACAGAGAGAGAGAGAGAGAAAGGGAGAGAGAGAGAGAAGGAAAGAAAGGGTGAGGTGAAAAGCAAAAAAAGGGGAGGGAAGAAAACAGAAAGACAGCAGAGCAAAATGTTTGGGAGTGAGTGAGAACACGCGAGGGAATGGGGGTGTATGGGAGTGAGAGAGGTGAGAAGTCCACACTCACCACCACCTCTGTGAATTCACAACAGACCTCTAACAGGAATAAAGGCCTTTCCTAGCCATGGCAGAAAATATGTGTGTATGCTTGTGCTTGAATCTGACTGAGTAGCTGTGTGTGTGTGTGTGTGTGTGAGTGTGGGTGTATGTGTGTGTTTGTGTTTCTGAACAAAAGCATGGCAACAGGAGTGGCAGACAATACCACAATGCCAGCGAGAACATCAACACTAGCAAGTGTGTGTGAGTGTGTGTGTATGTAAGTACAATTCATAGTCATGTAAACATTACTCTGTGTATGTCGAGTGCAAAGTGGAGGGATTGAGAGGTTAGCAGCTGTGGTTGATGAGGGCCTGTGGGAAGCTATAGTGAGTGCAGGGTTACTCTGCATTGCACAGCGTACATTCAGCTGGGATCGCACTGAGAACACACTGGACTCCCCACCACAGCACACACACACACACACACACACACACACACACACACACACACACTCCACTCCACATCGTCTGGCTTCAGCAGTCGTCTCTGCAATGGGCAACTCCATTCAAAAATATACACACCAGCTTACACACTCACAGACAGCTATGCAGACGCATATACCCGTATTCAGATAAATATACACACAAACACACATCATCAGGGGGCTCACATAACATAAACACAGCCAGCCAGAAAGACATTCACACACACACACACACACACACACACAGATAAATACACAAGCACACACTCTTTCCTCTTGACTGAACTCAGCCCCAGATGAAGTGAGTGGGGAAGGGGAGTCGATAGCCCCTCGAAGGGTATGGCAAGATAACCTTCACCGATACAAAATAATGTTTTGATTTGGGGGGAAATAAATAAATAAAGTAAACAGGTCGTCGCTTCAGAAGCAGGAGCATGCACAGCTGAGCCATGACAAAAATGTGATCCTGCCTGAGAAATCACCCGTCAACCATCAAAGTGCACCACTCCAACAACCATTTTGAATTCCAGTGCCAGACACTTTTTGCATCCCTGATTCACTTCAGAGCCTGGATGCTGCACTGGGCTGGGACTGATAAGGTTATTTAGAAAGATTCTGAACAGGATGCTTCAGGGAGTCTCCTCAGAGAGAACTTCACCTTTGGTATTGACCCTGACGGCTGATTTATTGGGTGGATCAAACAGTGTGATGTTGATGTACTTCAGACATACACTGTCTCTCTCCCTCTGTCACACACACAGACACACACACACACACACACCCCTCTATTTTAAAAGGACAGACTTTGTGGGTGTGAGTTGTCAGAGGAATCAGAGAGTGACAATGGCTTTTACATGGACAAAACTCCCAAATTATTACCCATAATGCCTATGGGCATGGAAAGGGCCTAAACACAATGCACCCTGAGCCATCTCTATCGGCATGGTCTAAGGTATTCTACGCTCTGATGTGATCCATCCTCTCTCCAACAGAGACTCATTCATGGGCCAACCACGGCGACCTGAAATTAATACGTCTTTTCTCAGTGGCGGGCCGATCCCCGCTCCGCCATTCAAATGCGCCGTGATTCACGGTGGCGGTGGCAGCGGCCGGCGGATTCCTCCGAGCGCTCGTCTCCAGCCCACACAATGCATCATCTGACTCACGTCGCACCTCCGTCAGTGCCACAGTGCAGTCCACACACATACACACACACACACGCAAAGAGAGAGAAGATCAAGAAGGAGGAAAAGAGCGAGTGACTGAGGGAGCGCAAGAAAGAGAGAGAGAGAGAGAGAGAGAGAAAGAAAATGAGAGAGAGAGAAAGAGAGAGAGAAGGCCCAGACTGCAGCTTCCATAACAATAACACTGCTCATTATTCCCAGTCAAAGCGAGAGAAACACAATCAATATCAAATTCATTCTTCCTTCTTTTCTTTCTGATTCTTTTTTTCTCCTTTTCTTTTCCTGTTTCAGGCTTCTGTCTGCTGTGTGACCAGCACAAGAGCACAGAGAGGACAGCATGGGGAGAACAACAAATAGAAGAAATATAGATGTGTGTGTGTGGGTGTGTGTTTGTGTGTGCACCCATTTATAGACAAAAGTGTAATACGTATGTTACAAATGTAGATCATTTTACTATGAAACAAAATGACAAGGCTTTTTTTCCAATATCCAATCTATTGCAGATGTAATTATAAAAAGGCTCGTTTGGATATTAAGATTGTTTCACATTTGGATTTTTGTACATTTATTTTGGACGTAATAAAATAATTATTTAAGCTATCCTGTGTCATGTCAGTAAATAAATGGCATGAATTACATAAATGCAGACTGATGCAGTGATGTGTGTGTGTGTGTGTGTGTTTTCTTTCTTTACAGTGCTAGCCTTCATAGACATCATTACACGCAATTCACTTTCTGCATCTGTGAACGCCTGCGTGTCTTTCTCCTGCCTTTATCTGTCCCGTCTGTGCATGTGAGAATGCCTTTGTGCAGGGTCACCCAGCCTGAGTTCATTAATTAACTCACTGGGAGAGACAATTATTTAACATGTTTCTGAACAAGAGAGTGACTGAGCTGTAGACCAAAATAATGGGAAAAATCACTCTCTCGTTCATGGAAACGCAGCTGTGCACACACACACACACAATTATGCACTAAAATGTAATTCCATACAAATAAACACAAACTACAGACAAACAAAGGACTAAAAGTGGCAGTTGTGAAAACAGTGTAGTCTTTAACAAATTAAACACTTGGCCCCGGAATAACACATTAAACTCGGCTGTCTAGAAATGCCTCAAACATGTCAGTCGCGACCAACAGAAGCCCTTCTATGAGCTACATGGCAGACTTGTTCCGCAAAACCTTGAATAGCTAACAGCTAGCATTTCAAGCCATCCATGGCTCTGTTAGGCTTGGTCAGACTGGAGGCTGTACCAGGCTGAAGGGGGGAATTTCTCTGTGGATCATCGCACATATGACCCTGATGACCTGCCCTCTACAGAAACCATGGAGGAACTCTGTGTCTGTCTGTGAATCTGTCTTTAAAAGCCCATCTCTCTGCAGCAGGTGTTTCCTGCTCATGGAGGTGTGGATTCAGCAGGACCTATTGTAATATACAATACAGGGTTTGTGGAATAGGCAGGACACAGGCATGTTTGTGTGTGTGTGTGTGTGTGTCATGAGACTGGGGCTGCTTCCAAGGCCACTGGCAGACCCACGAGACGACCAGCACCCACCCAGCCTGGGCCAACATGGAGGGACACGGCAGGCAGGAGAAGCACTGCCCTATCCTCCTGCCTGTCACTACCAGCCCTTAAACACACACACACACACCTCTCTTTACTCTGTTGGTCAAAGGCTGGCCAGGGACCCAGAGCTGTCATGTGTGTATCAGAGTTTCATGGCTGGCACCAAGCATGCCACTACTGTTATACACACACAGGTTTCACCTGCGTGTGTGTGTGTGTGCACTGGCAGCCTGGAACCTGCCTTGACTGCCATGGTGGTTTGCAGCAGGCATGGCTGCTGTGGTTTAATGGTGTGTGTTAAGGCATGTGGGGGCAGTGTGGCGACCCCCCCCCCCCCCCCCCCCCAGTGATTGACTCTAATGTATATTTTCATAGTTGGCTCCCCTGTGCGGTGTCCTTTTTCAACAAAACTAAGGCCTTCATTTCAGCCATCAAACGCTTTAATTACCTGACTGTGCTTTCAATAGGCATGGAAATATGAGGTAATTCAATAGCAAATTACTGCTCGCAGTTCACAGTTGTTTGAGGGTCTGATATCTAAGCGTTTTCCTTCTGGAAGGCTGGACTTATGTAGGGTTTTTTCTGCTTTTCTGCTATTTTATTTGTATTTGTATCTGTGTGTGCCTTGCCTGCATGTGTGCGTGTGTGTATGTGTGAGTAAGATGGAGGTTGGTGTGGGTGTGTGTGCTTGAGGGGGTCGGTGGGGTTGTTTGTGTGTGTGTGTCCGTGTGATTGTGTCTGTGTGTGTGTGTTTGTGTGTGTGTGAGAGAGAGAGAGGGAGAGAAGCACATGCTTGCATGGGAGTGGTGGGGGTGAGGGTCTCAAAGTAAATGTTTTTGAGCATGTATAATTAGGGATCCGTCTATTGGCTAAGAAGGGGTGGTCTATGTTGTGCAGACATTTTCTGGTATGTGTGTGTGTTTGTATGCATGTGTGTGTGTATGTCTGAAGGGGTGTGCATGTGTGTGTCACGCACACGCCTGCATGAAGCGTGTGTGATGCCGCCATTGCTGGGAGCAGCTGACTAACAGACCCCACACACCATTATTAAACGGGGCCCGTGATCTCCAGCAAATTATCCACTCGCTCTGCCTTTGTTATTCAGATGCGCTCCACTTGGAGCAGTCACATTCCTAAAGCACAGGCCATGCAGAGGTCACTTCACACACACACACACACACACACACACACCAGTTTCTAGGGGAGGTGAAATGGGGGAGGGGTTGTAGAGGGATGCTAGGGAAGGAGGGATGGAGGGAGGGAGGGAGAGGGAGGGGGGTAGTGTACAATGTAGGCAATTAAGGGAGTCCTTGCCCTCCATTGCTAATATACTCCCACTTTCTCTTTTTGCTGTTTTTAGTCTTTCTCCACTCACTTTCTTCCATTTCTGTCCTCTCACATCCCACTGCTCTCTCTCTCTCTCTCTCTCTCTCTCTCTCTCTCTCTCTCTCTCTCTCTCTCTCTCTCTGCGGTCTCCTCTCAGAGGCAGGGGACTGTGTCAGTCTCCCATTAGACA
>JAIFZK010000006.1:23225000-23237500 GCA_027481765.1 Tenualosa thibaudeaui | reverse complement strand
AACCCATGTACAGTCCAAATAGCCATTCAAATTCAATAAGCAAATAAAACAAACGCTTGTTTCCCCTGCTCTCCTTCTTTGCTTCGTTTGATCCCAGGCTGACAGGGAGGCCTGTTCACTAGGGGACTGCAATGCCCTGTAGCGGTGGCAGGCAACCAGCCCAATTCAGTTAACACTGAAAACACCACCAGTGACAAATAATGAAAAAATACTAATTAAGATTCACACAAAATATGTTTATTATATATAATAATAATAATAATAATAATAATAATAATAATAATAATAATAATAATAATAATAATAATAATTGTATGTGAACAAGGTCAATGACAATTTTTGTCAAAGGTTTAAAGGTCAAATCAAATATATTTGATATTTGCTCTTTATTTTTGTTTTACTTCCCTTTCATTGTAATTTATTGTTCTGAATGATGCCATGGAGTGATTTAACACAGGAATAAAAGCAGTGAGCAGTAACATGAAACTTTCTGGAGAGCGAAGGTGGAGCTGGGCATTAAAAGCTGGCCTTCCTCCACTTTGATATTTTATTTGGTGGGTAGTTATGCCTCTGAACGACAAAAGAGGGGGAAAAGGAAGGAAAAGCAAAGCAAGAGTCTGGGACGGATGATGGATCGCTAACCCTGTATAGCCATCAACACCTCTCCTGGCACGACCGGCTCACGTTTGCCCCGGCCAGTGCGTCTCCCCCAGGCCCTCCTCTCCTCTGCTCGGCTCGGCCGCTTGGCTAGGCGATTGGGGACGGGAACTGATAGCGTATCCATTTCAAAGGCCTGGCCCAGGCACCAGGTCCGAGAGCGAGGGATGAAATATGGCAGGAAGAGGGACGCCACGTTTAATTATCTAATTAGCGCCACAGAGCGTTTGCTTAAAAAACGAGTGGCCCGCGCCGAAGAAATGAGACCGACCTCTGTTGCCGAGGGCGTCAAAATGGCTCCTGTGTACGTGACATTTTTTTTGTGTGTGTGTGTGTGTGTGCGCGCATGGGTGTGTGTGTGTGTGTGCAGATCTCATAAGTGTGTGTGTGTGTGTGGTGTGTGTGTGTGGCTGCTTCAAAGCATTAAAGAACTAAAGCACATGTTTAGCTGTTTAGTTGTGCAAACCCCCTTAAACTGCCATTACACAAGGAGAGGCCTGAGGGCATAAGGTCAGAGAGTCCATTAACCCCTCTATTCACAATTAGACTATGCCTGTGTGTGTGTGTGTTTGTACTGTATGACATTACGCTAGGCCTATGATAAACACACACACACACACACACACAAGGACACACACTCTTGAGAGTCAGGCTGGTGTGGTCTCAGTGAGGACCGGGAGGGAGGGGAGAACACCTCACATTGTGTGCAGCAGGATGGAGCGCCACAGGGGAGCCCGCCGAGCTGATTCCACCAGCACAATCACACACACACACACACACACACACACACACACACACACTCACACAGTACTACTACTACTATAGAAACCACCGAGACAGAAGGAGAAAGAGAAAATGACAGACACTTCCCCATGTGTTTTTCTTCAAAAAAAGAAAGAAAAAAATTGAGGAAAAAAAAGTTCTATATTTCCCCTCCGGCCTCCTGGTGTTTACTTCTCAGAGTGATCAAGGTTCTTAATAGGGCCTGTTCTATTGAATTTCATCTGCAGACATCAATTATACGTTACAAACAAGTGTTCTCCTTTCGTACAGGAAAAGAGGGCCCTACGTCGAGAGCAACAAATGAACCAGAGCAAAACAAAACAAAGAGGCACTTTGCAGAATCCTAATTGAAGCGTCAATGCTGCTACATGCTAAAAGAAAAGCGCCCAGTTTGTCTCTTACACACACTCCCCTTTAACGATTAGTATTTTTGCACGTTTTACAAAGGATAAATGTGATTGTTTGTAGCAGCACTTGTGTGAGGTTGTAGGTACATGTACCAAAGCATATGTCTATGTATGCATTTATGCAAAATGGATGTGTAAATGTGTGCATATACATATATACACATACCTATGCATATGTGTGCGCATTTGTGTATGTGCATGTATGTGCATGTATGTTTGTGCATGTACATTTGTTTATGTGTGCATGTGTGTGTGCACACGCGTGTTCATGTGTGTGTATGTGTGTGTGTGTATGTATGTGTGTGTGTGTGTGTGTGTGTGCATGTGTTTGTGTATCTGCTTGTGGTGTGCATGTGATAATCCGGCAGTGCTGGGGCTTATCTGCATTGTAGTGCGCTGCGCGGCAGACAGTGCCTATCGCAGGTATTAATGTACTGCAGTTCCCCGTGTCACGATGCAAAGATAAGGGCCCGACGCCGTCCCCATGAACTGATCTGCACGGTGCAGTATGTGCTCTTTCTCTCTCTCCCTCTTTTTTCTCTCTCACCTCTCTCACTCTCCTTCTCTATCTCCTCCTCTAAATGTATCCACAGCACATAGCAGAGCTTCTTCAAATAAGAGAGTGAGAGAGGGGAAAAAAAGGAAAACGGCAGAGACAGGAAAAATGCAGAGTAAGGACAGCAAATGATACTGAAGTTACAGGTAGAAAGAAAGGGTATAAATACAACAAAGACTATTCTGTTCTATATACTTTAAACACACACACACATACACACTCTCACACACACAGAGTGAATTGCAATGTTCTTTTTCTCTCTCCTCCTCCCTAACACACATATAGATAGACACACACTAAATCTTCCCTTCATCAGTGGAATTTGCTACCACTTCAATAGGATTCAGCTGTCTTGCCCACTAATGAAGGGGCGGTAAACTAAGGTGAAAACAGGCGACTGTGGCTGAATGACTTTGTTGAGGAACTGTGCCTGCTATCAACGCAGTCTGTCCGTCTGCCTGCCTGTGTGTCTGTCTGTGTGTCTGGGACAGCATGTGACAGCTGCAGCCATCTCCCTGCCTCCACCTCCCCTCTCCTCTCCTGTCCTCTCCTCCTCTCCTCCCCTAGTTTCACCTCCCACAGCCACAGCTCCTCCACAAGCAGGGCCTGAATTCCACAACGCTCTCCACAATTGATCAGAGTGATTTACTACCTCCGGAAACATACATTCACACACACTGAGTCAGACAGGCACCATAGGCATGTGGACACACACAAACACACACACACACACATTCATATATATACATACAGGCATGGAGTTCACAAAGTAAAAAAAGGGGTGTGCGTGTGTGTGTGTGTGTGTGTGTGAGGAATTTGTAAACAGTGAGGGCCTTGTCACGGGGCTGAGTGGGAAGCTCACTCCTCTCCAAGACAGGAAGTGATGATGATGAGCGGGTCAGAGAGACACACTATGAGCCAGGACAGGAGAGGGGGGGTCGGTGAGAAGGAAGAGAGTGAGACGAGGAGCAGGAAGGAGAGAGTGAGTGAGAGAAAGACAGAGAGAGAAAGAGAGAGAGAGAGAGGACAACAGCCTCCTCTGCTCTCATCTTTTCACATGCCATTCACGGAATGAAGGGAGGAGTGACAAGGCTTATTGCTGGAAACCCTGTCTAGGCCTTACGCTACTGCTACATCTAGCATACTATTGAACAGACATTACACATGTTGAGTCAAAGACACAAATATAACACACACACACACACAGAAATTAAACAGCTAAAGTGTACTTTGACAAGACCTCCAATGAAATCTAAATAATCACATTCTTGTTGCTCCTAAATTTCTCCATAAAATACAACAATACTGAACTGTAAAATGATGAAAGAAAACAGTCAAAAGATTAAATTAAAGAGCTGCCCCTGCAGACGGTGGGAGGGAGCCGAGACAGACGCCTCTGTGCAGACGTCAAAGCCTAACTAGCCGCTGGTGACACAGGCGCGTCTTGAATGTCACAGTGAGATGCCGCCATCGTTCGGGGCTATATCTGAAACTATGTGACTAATTAAGCCTAAAAATACCATGGTCCACTCTCTCCCTTGTTTCACTTTCTCCATCTCTCACTCTTTCTTTCTTTCCCTTCGTTCTGTTTCTCTGATGTGTGTCTTCAGGAGGAAAATCACATTAGCTTCTCCTCGTAAAAGGCGTAATGACGCTCGGGCGACTGCCACTGCCAGCCTTTCTGTGACGGCCCACAAACACGTCCATTGTCTCCTGTGTGTTTGTGGCCTGTTTGAAGCAGTAAGAAGCTCCTCCTGTCTGGACAGGCCTGTAAGCGTGTGTGTGTGTGTATCTAATGGAGCCCTGGTGGAAAGCTAGGTCAGCGCAGACCAAGCTAGGCCAAGCCAGGCTATGCTCCTGCTACTGGGGCTCTGCTTCACGTGGACTAGCACTACCTCTACATTAGCTGGCTAATCCGATGGCTAATGCTACATGCTAACTGCTATACTACTAATATACAAGTAGTAGTGGTAGGACAGGAGGACAGAGACATAATTAGTGTCAGTTCATGGAGAAGTTGTCTTTTTTCAATTCAGGTCTAGATGCATACTGTCTCCAAACCCCTCGTTATATTGTTATGACTGCTGTCTATCTTTGCAGCTGGGAGCACAAGGCTTGCATCTGCTGCACTTACCTAGGAGCCACTGAATTCTGATGTGATAAGTGTGTGTGTGTGTGTGTGCCTCATGAGTGGAGCTGACCAGAGCCTGAGCCATAACATAGGGGGGCAGAGCAACACAAGGCGGCAGAGGCGATGTGTGAATATTGAAAGACAGTGGTAAACTTGCAACATTTATGAGAACATTTAGGCTAGAAATATAAGCACCATGTTCCAAGGCTTATCTGTGTTAACGGAAGGATAATAGAGGGAGCAGAACAAACAGAGAAAGCGAGAGAGAGAGAGAGAGAGAGAGAGAGACCTAGGAGAACCTGCTGCTATGGGCAACCTGACCTGAAATCACCTATCCTGTGGGACTAGGACAAGGGGAGAGACTACAACCTAGGCATCTAGGTTTAACGCACTCACACGCACGCACACACACACACACACACAGGTTGATGTTTGGACAAATGAACATATGCTAGCTGCACCTTGACTGCATTGTGGAGTAAAACAAACATCCTTATAGTCAATTTAAACCAGCGCACACACTAAATTACCCTTTACAATCTATACAACAATACTGACCGTCAGGAGAAAATCACAAGGCAAGAAAATTTTGCAATTTTCCAGAAAGGTCCATAGTAGCCTTGCATGAGCTAAATAAAATATAAATATATATTCATAAGGGTAAATGACCACTATAAGGATAATTTCTACCTAGAAATTATATAGTGACTTGTTTTTGAGGCACATGCAGGTGTGAAAACGACAGGTCTTCATAAAACAGCAAAGCAGAGTAGAGTTTGTGACGAGGCTCTGGAGAGGCACACTTAAAAGTGTGCATTTGCCGCATTTCCTGCTATCAAAAAGAGCCACTTTGTCCTTTCATGTGGTGTTTGTGTCTCTCTCTCTCTCTCTCTTCTCTTCTCTCTCACTCTCTCTCTTCCTCCTTCTCTCCTTCACCCTCTCATCTCCTTTGCCAGCCTTTTATTATTTCTCTCCACCCACCCCCCACCCTCCCAACCCGATCTCTTTTTAATTAATTAGAACCTGGGCCACTGACGACAAGAACAGCCTTTATCTGTGCTCCTGCTCACCACTCCTTCAGAGTGTCGAGAGAGAGAAAGAGAGAGAGAGGACATGCTAGCTCCTTCTTCCTCTTACACTCCCTTCATTTTCCCTCTAGCCTCTTTCTCTCTCTCTCACTCGCTCTCTCACCAGCTACCCAGAGCAAGTGCTAGCAAGGGTCATATCTTTTTAATTATCTTTCCTTCCTTTGATTAATTATTCCGTCTGACAATAGCGTGTTTCTAATGCTTTTCACCTGCCCGCGCTGATTGACAGCGCCTCTGTCTGATTCAAAGCAAACAGCTGCTGCCATGATTGCCTAGCAACCAGGAGGTGATGGATGAGACCCAAAGATGGATGGCCACAATAAATCATGTCTCCTGCTATAAAACTGGAAAAAAGAGAGAGAGAGAGGGAGAAAGAGAGGGAGAGAAAGAAAGGGAGGGAGGGTAGGAGGGAGGGAGGGAGAGAGCACAGGAGGGAGACAAGGGACGACAGAGGGAAGAGGAGGAAAAAAAAAAGATGAGAAAAACAAAACAACCTTTCTCTTCCTACTGTGTCCCTCTGTCGTTCTGGCTCTTCTCTCACCCTACTCGCTCCCCGGCGCCAGGTCCCTATGGCACAGCGCTGCAGGTCAGAGGTAGCCTGCCTCTCTCGCCACAGTTTGACCCACTGCTACCCCTCCTCAAAAGCACCGGGACTGCAAGTCCCACCACTGGCCAAAGAAAAAGGCATTGGAGTCCTGTGAACTGTTCCGCCGTGAACTGTACTAGATGTATTATTTGAAGGACTGATTGATGACAATGTATCTCTGTGGTCAGGCTCTAACCGTATTCATTCACTTGGGCGCAAAAGAAGCTGAATAAAGGATGGAGTCTGAGGACAAGACCAGTGTTAGATCACATAGTGTGCTGGAGGCCACGAGCAGCTTGGAGTAGTTGCCCACAGCACAATGTATCCAAAAGTCACTCCGACCAGAGCGCAGGCAGTAAGAAATACTCCCCCACTGTAGTGCTCATGTCAGCATGAAAGTCAAAAAGTCTTTTCTTTTTCTCCCCTCATTTTTTTTTTTTAAAGGTCGGCTTCATTTCCTGCTAATGAAGGCCAGCTGTTCCAGCTCCTTTCGCAGCCATGACGACAATGGTCACCTCGTCCTGAGGGGCTGTCAAAAAAAAAACTTCATGCAGAAACATGTCAACTCCTTTCCATAAGAAAGGAGGAGGAGGTGGCAGAGGGCAAAAAAAAGGGGAAAGAGGGTGGGGTTGCCCGGGTTACCAGCCTGCTGTGATGACAAACAAACACATCAACATTTGTTTTTTTTGCACCCACCACCACCACCATTCCTCCCCTCTCAACCCCTCTGGTTTTATTTTTACCCTTTCAGGCAAAAGCCAGGCATTAGGAGTGACTGAGCGACTGACGGAGTGAGCGAACGAGTGCGGCTCCTCTGGTATCTGGTAACAAACAAGGAGCGAGCTGACCCATCCATCATGGATGCCTCCCGTCCAGGGCCCAGCACTCTGGTTCCCCACTCCTAGCAAAGCTCAGGTTACAGCTTTACACGGCCAGTCTAAATAATATTCAAAATGATGAATGACACGGCCAGCCTCGTATCCATCATCAATCTCGTTTTTTTTAAGGAGCATCCATCTTCGGTAATGCTCCTTTGAATCATGGGAAAGGGAGAGAGCTCCGATTCACTCCCGCAAACCCCCTCAAGAGACTGAAAAAGAGCGACAGAGAGCATAAGATTGAGAGAGAGGAAGAGAGAGAGCGAGAGAGAGAGAGAGAGAGAGAAGAGGAGGGTGGAATGGGTTCTTGAGTGATACCTGTCAGCCTGAGGGTCCCAAAGAAGTATACACATGGGTACCTTACACACACACACACACACATAAATGCAAATAGGAGAACATGAGGTGGAGAGAAAGACAGGGAATACAAACACAAATAAAAGCTCAATTAAAACAAAGCCACACTCACACACGCATGCACTTACACACTTACACACACACACACACACACACACAAACACAGGATCTGACTGAGCTCACTTGTGGGACTCTGCTTCACAAGGCAGATGTGCAAAAGGCACATACTGCACACTGAGGCCGCTTCAGCCTCCAACACACACCTCATAAACTTGTCTCTCTCACTCTCCACCCACGTAAAAAAACACACACATGCACACACACACTTTCACACACCCCACAGTCTAGAGGCATTCTTTCCCATCTCACACATAGGGGTTAGGGGAATGTGAGAGCCTGAGCAACATTATTACTGGAACTACTGGAGCCACTCTCCAACCCCCCTCACCTCTGTCTCCCCCCCCACTCCCACCCACACGCCCTTCCCCGGACCCCTCTCTCCTCCTCCTCTGGCCCACCCCCCCACGACCCCCGGCCCACCCCTCCGGCCCCCTCCGAGAGGCGGCATGGCGACCGCAGTGGCTCCTCTCCTCTCGGAGGGGAGGAAGACGGCCCCTCACGCAGGGCTCTCTGGCAAGGGCCCGTTTGATAAATGACACGCGTCATTCTGTCAAGAGAGAAGGGTGGGTCCATGATGTATGGCCATGCCGAGGAGAGGAGGAAATCGACTGTTTGGCATGGAGCGCCTCTCTTCTCCTCTCTTTCTCCCTCTCTCTCTCAGTCTCTCATCCTTTCTCTTTCTTTTCTTTTCTCCCACACTACTGACTGTCCAGTTTCAGGATACCAAAATGGAATCCCAGCAGTAAACCGCGCTGTGGGAGTATGTGATCTTTGTCTGCAGCGTGCCTTCACTACACTTTTAACCATTGCAGCTTTTTGGCCTTGTTTAACTGCTCCACTATCTTACTGTCTCCCACTGTCTCAGTCTCTTTCCCTGACTCGGATTTCATTGAGAGGAAGAGACAAGAATTGGTGAGGCTAAAGTGAAAAAAAAGTCAGAGAGAGAGAGAGAGAGAGAGGGGAGGGGAGTGAGAGAGAGAGAGAAAGAGAGAGAGAGAATAGGAAACTAAAAAAAGCTGGCTCGGAGTAGCTTAGAGGGCAGTTCTATCAATCAAAGTCAACTTCAGCAACAACGCTACTACTATTTCAAATAAAAACTACGTAACTCAGACAAATGGCCTTAACATGGGACCGAAACATGATCGCCTCGCAGGCCAAAATTCTCTCTCTCTAACTCCCTCCCTTTCTGTCTCTCCTTCTTTCTCTCTTTCTCTTACAGTCGTGCACACACACACACACACACACACACACACTGAGAGGCACACACACACACTGAGAGGGATTCCTAATTTTCCTTTCTATTCATGTTGTTATCATTCCCTCCATTTTTCCTTTTCTACCTCTCTATCTTTCCTCCATCTCATGCCCGCTCACTCATTCGCTCTGCTCGCTCCTCTCCTCTTCTCTCTTCTGCTCTCGTTTCTTTTTGAACGTGCTGGCGGGTGGAGTGGGCTGGGGTGGTGCTGGGGTGGGGTGGGGGCCCTGACATCTGCAGAGTGCATTTAAAGAAAAAAATGTGTCAGGGAAGCGTGATCCCCCGGTGGCCCCCACCTCTCGCACGCGGTTTCATTAGCTCACTGGCAGGGTGGCACTTCTCAAGCTCATTACAGGGGAAGGATTTATGGTGCAGAACCCAATGGCGAAGAAAAGGCATCTGTCAATAATTGCAGGGAGCAGCGCACACACATCTCGAGAAGCTTTGAAATCTCATTAGGTATGCAGTTATCAGGCATAAAGATCAAAAACATTACTCAACTCCGACAGAATCCTACCAAGAAACATTAATTAGCAACAGGCCCGCAGTATAAAATAAAACAGACTTCCTCTCTGCTGCGCTCTCGCTCACTCACTCACTCTCACACTCACTCACTCTTTCTCCCTCTCTCTCTCACTCCTTCTCTCTCCTTCCTCTCTCTCCCTCTGCTTGCACCTGCCTGTATTTGCCAAGGAAGGGGAAAATGCTCACACACCGCACAGCACCACCCCAGATAAAAAAGCACACACACACACACACAGAAAATACAAAGAGGCATGCAAAGAGCTACAGACTTACCACACACACACACACACACTGACACACAAACATGCAGACTGTAACACAAACACACATGAAAGACAGGGACCCCCACCTAAGACCACAGTGTCACCCCCTCCCACACACACACACACGCGCACCCACACACACACTCCTGCCCTTACTCTTTCCTGGTTCCCCTCTTTTTCCCTTTGCCTCATTAAAGAAAAGAAAAGGGGAAAAAAAGACACCAGTGCGTAGAGCAGGAGATGAGGAGGAGGAGGCGTGGCGGAGGAGGAAGAGGTGGTGGTGGTGGGGGTCAACCAGGGAGGAGGAGGAGGTGGAGGGATAATGCCTCGCATCTGAGACTGATCAGCGGCTGAGGGGAGGCGATGGGAGCGCGGGCGTTTGAGGCCGTCTGCCGGTGGTGTGCTGCGGCAGCAGCGGGTTGTGGCGTGGTGTGGCGCGGTGCGGAGAGAAGAGGAAGGGGCCTGTCAGGCCTGAGAGGGATGTCAGGGCCCTGGCTGGCCCTGATTACGAGGGCCTCTCTCAGCCTGCCTCTCCCCCTGCCCTGCCTTTCATCACAGGCACCAGCGCCATCAGCCATCAGCCATCAAAATGCGCCCGTGTCGCTCCCTCTCCCTCTCTCTCACACACACAAACTCACCCTCACACACACACACACACGCACACACACACACACACACACACAGGCATGACGGATGGCTGTCAGTTTCACCCGTAAAAGGAGGAGGGGGATTTGCACCAAGGGAAAGAATGGGCCTCCTGCCACTTGGGACATGCACAGACACACACATACACACACACACACACGTACATGTACAGAAAGAAGAAACCCAGACCTGGAGGCTGGCCCAAACGACAGTCAGAACCCTACCCCTCTACCCCTGCCGTGCTTCACAACAGCCCCTCTTGCTCCCTCTCTCACCCCTCCCTACACCCCACCAAACTCACTGTCTCGCCTCTACACCCTGTGCTGCCACCCCCATCACCCCCCGCTCTCCCTCCCCACCCCACTCAGCCCAGACTGGGCCTTTCCTCTCCCCTCTACATGACAACAACACAGACAGGGATTACTTCCACAAGGCCATATTTCACAGTGCATGCGGGGCTTCAGGGAGATTTAATCCCCCCATGCAACTTCACTGCCAGAGTTCGCAAAACCAGCACACTGCCCTGACATACACAAAGAGCCATGCTATCACTCCAGATGGAGGCAGAAGTGCAGTGTGTGTTTAGGGGAGGGAGAGAGAGAGAGAGAGAGAGAGATGCTTTGGGACAAAATCAGCGTGTGAGGCTTTTTGAATAGGCAATTCGCTAGCATAGTGAAATCACAGCCAGCCTAGTGTGCATGCCTGTGCGCCTAATGTACGTGTGTGTGTGTGTGTGTGTGTGTCAGTGTGTGTGTGTGTGGGGGGGGGGTTGCTTTTTGGAATGTGGCAGCACTGTTCCAGCACGAGTATAAGTGGCTCGCTTGGCACGGGAAGCGCAGAGATCCCAGAAACCCTCTCAATTTCCTGTTTCCTCCAACACGCCGTCCCAAATGAGGAGCTGTTTCCCAGAATGCATCAGGCTGGCCCGGCAGCAAATCAGCCTTCCCAGTGGGGTGTCCTGCCCAATCACTAATCATCACCCAATAATGAGAAAGTTCGTCACACGTTTTAATAACAGTGTTTAATAGATGACATGATTCTCTAATCAGAGGGCGACAAAGAAACTGATAATCATTAATTAATTAAATATAAGTCTCCCATGCAGAGAGAGGTGGAGAAAATTACGGGACTTGAATTTAAAAGATGCTGTATAAATGTTGGTTACAATAATGTGTGAAAACGGTTTTAAATACAGGAAAAATTCATCAAATGAATTCATTTCATTAACACTGCCTCACTGAAATACAGTCAACCTAAAAATGCATCAACCTACAATATAGCGTATACTGTGCAGAATACTGAGCCATTTGTAATATGGTGCAAATTTATTTTGATTAACCATCTATTGGAAGCTCATATACCTTACATTCCTCCAAACATCACATGGAAATCTTTATGGAAATCATATGTTTATGTTCAAAAGATAATCCCAAAACCCCTAGATGCCCAAAGGCATATCTATTTTTCAAACATCTCACTCCACAGCAGCCAGAGCAGCACTGAATATGTCTCTATGAGCAGTCACAAACATGCTTCTTTTCTTTTTTTTTTTGCTTGTTGCATGAGGATGAGGACACAGGGAAGTTCCTCCACATTTTAACCTCATATAGACAAAACACTGTGTCACCATGTTAGATCAAATGAGAAAAAAAACCTGCATTTTACAAACCAAAAGGCTATAGTCAAAGAATATAATTTTATGACATGATCTGTCAGATTCAGATTCTCTTGAAGTATATTCATATTTCCTTGCAGTAGTCTGAAGGGGAGAAAATATTATTGCATGGAAACAATATAGCATTGATGCAAAGTCAAACCTTGCAAGCAAATGCAAAAGCATAGCAGAAATAGAACTACTGCCAGAGAGGGCAACAGTATTTTGGAAAACTACTCCCTGTTCTGTCCTTCAAAGGCTTCTTTAGGAAACCCACCATTTTATTGGCATTCAAGGCATAACAAATAAAGCTAGCAATGTGTTCAATCAGTACACCAGAATGTAGCTTCCATTCTATAAATAGCCAAGAAGCCAAATGAGTCTTTTGTAAGAACTGAATGTTTGTGTGATTTCAAGCCAGACACTGAAGCGGTTTGGTGTATATCTAATTTTATTTTTAAAGGTCTGTAAATCAAAGTGTATGAATATGTGCATCCCTGTACATGTAAATGTTTATGGCTTATGTCTATGTGTGTGTGTGTGTGTGTGTGTGAGAGAGAGAGTGTATATGTGTCTGTACTTGTGTGTGTGTGAG
>JAIFZK010000006.1:23135000-23220000 GCA_027481765.1 Tenualosa thibaudeaui | reverse complement strand
TACTAGGGTAGGCTATTTCCCTTTCCAACAGAATGTTGACAAAGCAATGCACTATAACGGATCAAACCTTTGTCCCCGCCAAACTTTGAAAATTCAATCTCGTCACCTTGAGCCATTTAGGAAATGTGGTTCATTCGTAATAATTTATTGAGAGAGTAAAGCGCGACCAGTCGCCGATTAATAAAAAAGGACAGGCAAGAAAAAAAAAACTTTTCAGCGACATAATAACTATCCAGTTACGGGCATGAGAACTGTCCTCCCAGAGCACAGAATGTACACGCACACGTTATCTATGTTCACCACAAACGTTTCGTAGTCTAACAGAACAGCGGTCATTACAGAAAACAAGAGGTGAAAACAAGAAAAGCAGGACCGTACCTGACGCACGCCTGGGCGCTTGCTGTTTCCTCCGCGGCATGCTTGTTTAAAGGAGGGGGATATGCTGAGGAGTTCGTCTCTAGCCCCAGAGATTCCGAGCTGGTCCGCTCTTCTTTGATAGCGGCGCTTCCCTACACGGTACCTGGGGCGCTCTCAGAAGGCTGACATAGATCGGCACTTTTCAAACAAAAAATCAGACAGTGAAGAAAAAAGGTAGCTCTGAAGATGAAGAGAAGACACGTTTTCTTTCTCTCTCACACTCCCCGCTCCACTTGGATATCACAGTGAGCAGACGAGCAGTACAGCGGGAGAAAAAATGCTTCAGCCTCAATGCGATTCTCACTCCGTGTTGGAAGCTGCAACAGGCAAGCTTAAAGGAAAACGAAATGATCGCGTCACTCAAAGTCTGCAAACAGGGGCAAACATCAAGCACTGTCACATTAACTCCTTACACGTCGGATGGTTAGCTAGCTCCTGTCATGTGGGCACACGCAGGCTACATCTTGGTTCTCTCTGTCGCAAGCCCTAGGCTAGGCTGTATTGTTCTAAGACACAAAGTAGCAAGATAAGCATCATATGTTGTAATGACTGACACTTGAAATATAAAATCAAGCATCAAAGGAAAATAAACTCCTATATCGCCTATAAGAGATGCATGTAACGATCCTACTTGCGAGATAGCCTATATATATATGACATAGAAACATTTCACTTTTCAATTGGTCAACAAAAAGACACGTTATGCTCGTAAAGGAGTACTTACTCGATCGGTTGATTGAGTACGTTATCCATCAGGAATCCGATCTCAGAAACCGCACGCAATTTGAAAAGAAAAAAGCAGGGCAACCTCAATGTGTTGCTGATACCATCGTATGAAAATCCAACAGAGTCAAAGTCCCTATCGCCTTTCAAATGTCCGTCTTGGTTTCACTGAAAAATAATGCAAAATGCTGTAGCCGTATGGAGAAATAACCACACTTGTCGTCCGCACGCTGGCTGGCTCGCTCGGTTATTTTGTCCAAGCGCGTTCAAAATCCAGTGAGAGCGGTGGGAATCGATGAGATACGTGCTTGATTGGGTATCCCTTGTTGTAATAATGTACATCAGAAGGAGGGGATGGACTCTTGCTGTGCTTCAGCTGCTGTGAGAGCATGGATCAGTAGCTATTGCCAAACACTTTCTTGGCCGCTAATGGCACTTTTCCCCTTCTTTGTGTGGTTGATAGCAGGTATTTAAAAACAGCAAGAGCGAATCACACACGACTTCTTAGCTCCAAGATGCTTTCTTCATTTCAAAAGTCAGTCACAAATTCCGTACCAAACGTTTTCCTTCTCTCGTTTAATACAGAATGGAAAGGAACAGTTTTTTAAACGGTAAGGAGAAAGTGATGAAAATATTCCAATTCTTTAATATTAGGGGTCATCACAAGTACAATTTACTTCTGTGTTAGGCTAAATAAATGTAGTCTGATTTGACGCAGAAAAGTTATAATGAGTGACGTTGATTTAAATACTTTTTAAAATGTCAAAGTGGGTAAGTTGTCCGATTTTTTTCAGATCTGTAGGATGAAAATGCGATTGTCCTCTTCCCGTTGGAAAAGCAGAGGAAGCGGTGGGAAAGTGCGAGTCAATATCTCGAAAACAAGCAAATGGTGAGTTGAGAAAAACTGCTTCTTCTTGCCGATTGTGTTCAAGTCCGTGTCATTGCCATGTTGCCAGGCCTCTGGTATCACGTAAGTCAATAGTCAAGAATATGTAACTGCAGAGGGAACGATATCGAGCCCTGGTGAGGAACAGGGCACTCGCTCGATGGCATCAAATCTCTCCGTGCGCCAAGCTTGCGGGGGGGACGAGAAAGACCAGTCTTTCACCGAATCGGGATGTTTTTGCCCAATCTCGCGTCGTGTGCTGTTACAGCACTGCATGCCGTTAGATCCGCCCAAGCATCTGTCCGTCTAACCATTGGCGCATCCATCAGTGTCATACGCCGCACATTTGCAACGACAATACCCTCTCAGACAGTACAGGCAGCACGTCTCCGTGCGGAGTCGCTACAATGCTGGTCAACTTGCCTAAGCACAGCTACGCCAGATAAGTGTTGAGCGCGAAAACGCAGTGCTATCTTGCAAGGAAGAAGTTATGTGTTAAGATAAACAAAATTCTGTCGTTCTGCTATTTCTGAAAAGTAACACATTGAAACAAAATTTTATTTAATTTAATAAATAAATAAAACAGGTCTTTTCCCGGAGTCTGACGTAGCTCTACACAACGCGAAGTGATTTTAAAAAGAACATATCAGTGTCAAGGTTTGCTTGAGCGTGTGGTTCAGTCTTTGGTATGTTATACTCTACATTTAAAAAAATAAGTCAAGGGGGCTTGTAGACATTTTATGCAACTTACAAATAAATTTAAGCTTATCTGTGTTGAGACAAAAAGTGCTTTGATGACTTAAAGACTTGGCGTGGATGGAAAGAAGAAGTTGTCTTCGACAAAAGGACACTTTGTAATGGTGTATTTGACTATAGTAAGATATTTTAATGATAGAAAATTCTACTCATGCATAGCCATTTAAAGTAGAATAAATGCTACGTGTATGGTGTTTAAATGCACCTTATGTTGGATTTAAAAGAGCGCATTGGTTTTCTTCTGAAAAAAAAAAAGTCAAAAGCATGATAGGGCGCACCAGTGAAGACCTCTATAGTCAATATGCCGGTGCTCACCTGACATATGTAGCCTAAGCGTGAGGACGTACAGCTTTGTTAATCCCTGTTACTTTATCCACTTTGCATTGGCAACTACAAAGAACAGTAAATGCGACAAGCTCGCTAAAGTCGATAACTGAAATATTCTTTGTGGAATATAAAAAGAATCTGGATTCTCCGTATAAAATCAGAAGTAAAAAAAATATATTTAAGACCAGCACTCTCCAAGATTGTCGGTGACGCTTACGTGGCATTGTACATATACTAAGTAATACACTAGTGAAGTGGTTGTGAAGTCGAATTAGTTGACTTAAAGTATATTATGGGTATGTATGCGCGTGTGCGTGTTCTTGGTGACTCTCTCTCTCTCTCTCTCTCTCTCTCTCTCTGTGTGTGTGTTTGTGTTTGTGCGCGCGCTCTCCATGCATGCCTGAGCAAAGTTGAGAGAATATATCATTTATAGAAATCACAGTGTCATGAACTGTCAAGATCTTCTGAGTTAACATTTGACCTATGTTCAGGCCTTTGGTTTTTAACTGGGTAGTGAGGCCTAGGTGATGTTTTTTTGCATGCAAGTCTTATTCTATGGTACTACTCTTTAACTATTCAACAAAGCTAAACACTGTACAAATATTAAAATCTGGCATACACAGTTAGTGTTTTAGTGGCCTAAGCTATGTAGGATATTCCATCGTAGAACTTGTGTCCTGACGTGTATGTTTGTTAATGTAAAATGTCGACGAACCTCAACTTACACAACAGAGTCTATGTAATTGGACGTTCCGGCTATGTTAAAATACATTAAGATAATGAAATTATTACTGAAACGGAATCACACCTTCTTTTCATACACCGACTTGCTTCTTAAGGATCAAATTGTAGCCTGTTAAACTTGTGTATAGCTGGAATAGCTGGAATTTGGACGGTTACTCTCCAACAACAGTGTCTTAAAGTGAAGCTCAAAATGTTGATTGTTGTGTGCATTTTATGCTGAAGGCTTACGGATTTGAGGTTTGAGAGTAAAAGTCACTGTTGAAATCACAGGCGCTTATAATATTTTGTGTACGCCTTGTTTAAAAGGCCTTTAGTAACTACTGATATTATTAACCTAGTTTTTCCGTCAAAAGATGAAGTTCCTCTTCTCATCATGAAAAACGGATAGATTTTTTTTTATAGGGGAAAACGAGAGAACTGCCCACTGAGATGAGAGCGAATTCTTTGCGTCTCTAATCCCACTCATCCCCCATATCCCCTCCGCACTCACCTAAAACTTCGACAGCAAACATTATGCACATACCATATGCGTAGGCCTAGGTTTTAAACTGCTTTTAGAAGTTTACAGATATTAGGCGTTCTGAATATGTAACCAAAGGCCATTTAACGATAGTGGAATGGGTAGCATTGTTTTCTCAACTTGCTCGGTTGTTCTACTCTTTTCGGCTTTCATTCAAAGCTTCCGCAACTCATCATTTCAGATTTGTTTGCAAGTTAGCTTAAGTAACAGCAAGTAACAAGTAACACGGTTTGAACTTACAAATGTCATACCAGACTTAGCCTATGACTTGTCAAGCATAAGGGTAGCAGCCCATAATCTCCAAACTGAGTATTAGTCACATTTCTCCATTCCAAAATAAATAAATAAATAGATAGATAAAAAATTAAATATCACTACAGACAACATTTTTTCAAACTAGCGGTGTTTGGTACATAAGAGGTCGTCTCTTTGTAGCAGTTACTTTTCAGTAGGCTGTAGGGTGAGGTGGGCATTTCATTTAAGGTGAGGTACAAGTTTATATTTAGCTCTTCTACTGGACTCCCAGGGCTCCATCGTATTTAAAAAACTTTCAGAGCAGTTAAATCCAAGCAAGTGTCGTTCATTATTCTGAAATATGAGATATTTGATGGACTATGCCTATCATGATTTGTCCACTACGTTTAACAGACGTTCAGGTTTAGAATGTAGCCTTTAGTTAAGATATCACAGAACTTGCGAAATAGACTCCTTTTATTTAGTTTCAGCGCACTCCAGTGTAAGAAAGTTTGCTTGCAATCCATAACATATATATTTTTACAGCTATCCCCGATAGTAAGTTTGGGGTGTTGTTGATTGTGAATGTCTTTCAGGTAAGTAGACTTCAACAGATTTCCTGTCTATTACGTTTACTTTTTAAATTGTTGTCATACATTTCGAAATTAAATATTGCGCTCACACTCAGGCTATACATGATGTATAATAAACTTATATTATAGTTTTTGTATAAAAATATGAATTTTTTAAAGTTATGTGAGTCTTTACCTAAAGATGCAGTTGAAAAGCGTGTAGAAGTCATAAATAACTAGGCTATAATAAAACAGAAGAGTAAAAGGATAGTTGAAACGAAAGTCCCGCTTACTCATATAAAACATTTTATATTGCATTCGAGTGTAGGTCAGACATATAGCCTACTTATTTTTACAACTTTGCTTTGATTTACAATTGGCTATGGATTATTTATAATGAGGGAATAGTAGTATGAACTCTATTTATTCCCAACTATCTTAAGATTGGAATCGAACTTTTCAAATGAAATTCAGGGGTTAACTGTAATGCTTACAATAAGGTAAAGGTACGATTTGGTATTTTTGTGTAAAAGAACTTTATGTGAAATCGAATGAAATACTGTCGGGACATTGCACCAGAGATATTTAATTAATGACATCAGTGTGCTCATCAATGCGGAAGACAATAACCTACATATATGAGAGATCTATAAAACTTATAAACGCTAATGAATGAGCTATTTGACAATTATCGGTGCTCTGTGACGGAGCAAAATCTTGAAATGTTGGAGAATTAATCACATAAAATATTACATATGTATTCTCATTTCGCCATGTTTCGCCACGTCCACCAGCCATATGCTACAATAATGACAACATTTCTGTTATCTAAACTCGTTTTTAAAAAATCTTTAGAGAAAGTTTATACTATGACAAACCATATAGTATCATAAATATCAGTCAAAAATATCAGAGGTCCCCAGACTTAATATCCATCGATCAAGATCAAGTTGTTTCAGATGAAAAAAGTCTATTCCAGGATGCACTTACAACTAAGGAGGAGGTGCCGGAGATATTACCGATGAGGCTCTTTTTGGCTATTTACCCTTTCATCAAACAAACATAGCTGCGTTTTTGTGTAACAGAGCGCAGTTCGATGTAATCGATATTCCTTGGCTAGTCGCCTGAGAAGCGGCACAGTAATTAGTTGAAGAAGGAGGTAGGAGAGCATCTCTAGTAACGTGAAGCTGAGAGCATGCCAACGCATCGCTGGCATCTAACCACACACCAGAGGCTTACATAAAGCTCCCGTAACCCGCTGTTTGAGATAGCATCTCTTGCGTATAAAGGTTAATAATTGCCGCTGCAGTGACCATCCCTTCTCAAGGGAATATGTGCAATAGACTCTCGTGTTGGATGAGGAGTCAGTTGCGCACCGCCGGGGTCGGTTAGGTCATATGATAGCGACCGAACCGTGCTACAGGAGGTGCCAAAGCCGCTTTGTGGTTTTGAGGAGAGGGTGTTCATGTGTCTGTATGTTTCTCCTGTGGGAAGTGTCTAAACAGGGGAAATGCAATGAATTGAAGCTGAATTCAAAACGAGTGAATGAACAAACCAACTGTGGAGGGAGGCTAGACTCCAGGCTCTTCGCTTGCCAGATACTCGCATCTTCACGGCACACTTGTTCCTGGTAAACTGCACTTTTCAGGCGAGGGGTGGTATTTGGTCACCTGTAAGAAATTAAAATGTAACCAAGGCCCTCCAATCTCAGGATCAGAGCTTGTGAAGAATCCATGCACTGTAACGTTTAATATAAAACTTAAAATCTGAAAACTACAAGATAGCCTACTATATACTCATAACATGAAAATTGTCCAGACTTGGTAACTGTATTCTTTTTCTTTCAGTTTTTCTTGTTTCTCTTTTTCTTTCTCTTTCTTTCTTTCTTTCTTTCTGTCTTTCTTTCTTACTTTCTTTCTTTCTTTTTAGTTTCTGTATGTTTTCTGCTTCAGAAGAACATAGCTTATGATTATATTGAGTATGATTTACCTCAGTATTGAAACCTTCCCTCTATACCTCACACTGTGGTTCATTTATAATAAGGCTAGGAGGCAAGTGCTTGAAAATTCTCAAAGTTTGATTGTCTCTACCAAACATGTCCTGTTTGTGGCACCACACACAAGCACACAGATCAGCTGGAGGTGGCAGGGAATGGGGCTTTTTGCATTTTGTATTTATTTATATATTTATTTATTTGTGCCTCCTGACACCCTCCTGTGTGCTAGCTTGCAGGGTTGAGAGGGCAAATGCTGACCAGCCCTCTTTCGCTGTCTGTTACTAGGTCACAGAGCACCACACACACACACACACACATACGACACACACACACACACACACACACACACAAACACACACCAGCAGCACCTCCCGATCTGTTGCCACCAGGGAGAGGGTAATTTAAGCCCTCCTTGATGTACCCTATTCATCACTGTCCAAGGGAGCCGCTTCAAAATTAAAGTCTGATCTACAAAGTTAAGCCAAAATGAGATAAAAATTGGCAGAGGTCAAAGAGGATTGGACCAGTCAAAACACAGGGTGGTATTTTGCTGTGCTTGATTTATGTTTTTGAAGAGAGTGGGCGAGAAATTAATACATTAACCCATTAGATCAGGTGGGCCCGTATCACAGCCCTCTCAGGCTGCTGATGGTTCAGCAGTGCAGGAGCTGAGCTTTTGTCATAGAGAACCACACACACACACACACACATTTTCCTCTTCATCTCTCTCTCTCTCTCTCTCTCTCTCACACACACACACACACACACACACACACACACACACACACACACACACACACACACTGGACACATACTATCTGTTTTTTGTTTGTTTGTTTGTTTTTCAATATGCTGTAGGCTTGCAGAATGTAATGAAGTATTTTTTTTTTCACGACCCTTAAAATGATTGATTCAAATTCCCCTGCTGTTATAGTGTGTTTAAATGTAAAATATGCAGTGGATCCTGGTATTTGTGCTGAGTGACATGAATAAACATGGGTAAAAAGAGAAAAAATTAATTGGCCTTTTAATTACTTTTAATCCATTACACTTTTATTTGTGGTTGGATTTGTTTCTGTTTCTGTTTCTGTTTTTTTCCCCATTTAACACAATTTACTTTCGCACATTTGAATGGGGCACAAAGCCCTTATGTTTCGAATATAAATGTACAACAGAGAGATGGCTGGACTTTGATATGAACCAACAGAAAGGACAACATAGTGTTCCTGACTGAGTGTGTTATATTAGGATGCAGGGAAACCAAACAGCTCGCACTGTAATGAGCTGCTGGAGCTGTGATTTTACAGAATGACGTGCACCAGTACCATGAGTCACTCCTTCCCGATTGAAAATCTGCACACTTGTGTGTGTGTGTGTGTGTATGTGGGAGAGTGAGCATTTGTGACTGTCTAAAAGTGTGTGAGTGAAAAGACAGAGAGAGAGAGAAAGTGAGACATAGAGGGACACAAGAATGAAGCAAGACTGTGTGTGTGTGTGTGTTTAATTTTTAAAGGGAAGAGAGAGGAAGAAATGGGGTGTTTGCAGGAACTAAAGAGTCGTGTTTGTATAGTATGGGTGTATCTATGTCTTTGTATGAATGTGCACACACAGTGTGTGTGTTGTCCACATATGTGTTTGTGCGTGATTGCAGACCAGTCTTTGTGCGGGTCTTGATCCGAGGCGGTGTATGGTAAACAGGAACGCTTTCCCTGGAAGGAGGAATTTTCCCCAGCAGCCCCCTATATCAGTAATAGTGCTGGTAATGAGCTGCAGCTGTCAGTGCGGTTTCCGCTTCTCGTCCCTGATTCATGTTCCAGCCCCACTAGATCTACAACTGGAACAAATGTTTACCCCGATGAGAACCAGACAAACACCGCCATCTCAGCTCACGCTTTCATAAAGCAGAGAGAGAGAGAGAGAGAGAGATAGGAACACATGAAACAGAGAGAGAGAGAAAGAGAGAGAGAGAGAGAGAGATAGGAACACATGAAACAGAGAGAGAGAGAGAGAGAGAGAGAGAGAGAGAGAGAGAGATAGGAACACATGAAACAGAGAGAGAGAGATAGGAACACATGAAACAGAGAGAGAGAGAGAGATAGGAACAAATGAAACAGAGAGAGAGAGATAGGAACACATGAAACAGAGAGAGAGAGAGAGATAGAAACAAATGAAACAGAGAGAGAGAGATAGGAACACATGAAACAGAGAGAGAGAGAGAGAGAGAGATAGGAACACATGAAACAGAGAGAGAGAGAGAGATAGGAACACATGAAACAGAGAGAGAGAGAGAGCTAGCCATGACATCCACACCTTGGCACCAAACAGAGCTTATCATTGTGGATGGTGGAGCTGTGGATGGAGAAACTCTGGGTCCCCCCCCTACCTCCATCCCCTCTCCGGCCCACCCCTCTGCTGCTTCACAGCAGGCCCGTACATATGGCCTTCTCCCAGTCAGCCTCTCCATTTGTGTGTGTGTGTGTGTATGTGTGTTCATGATATGCACTTTTTTTCTCTCTATGCCCTCTGGATTGCTGGTTTGTATGTGTGTGTGTTTAGGGGAGGCACATTGCTGGTGTGTGTGTGTGTGCACCTCTGTGGTTCAGTCAGGTGGAACCGGCTGCCGGGAGTGGCTGGGAGGAAAGTGGGGAGGCATGGGGGACCAGAGTCGGAGGCACGGGGCAGACAGGTGTTGTTCTGTCAGTGTGTGCTATTGCATATGGACATGCTGGGACGGGGGGCCTGGGGGGCAGCTCCAGGCTCTGGCTGTTAGCTTGTGCTGACACAAGCCTACAGACGGCACCCTTTAAAACTAGCCTAAATTAGCAGGCGTTCACTAAGTCCGAACTAGCGGACCAACGCCACGTTTTTGTTGGGCTTTGTGTTTTTGAAAGCCATAGCTGGGAACAATTAAAGACCACAGTCCAGCAATTCACCACAATAATGAGGATCTCTCTCTCTCTCTCTCTCTCTCTCTCTTAGATTTGCCTTATTTTTTCTCTAAGTGCTGAGTTGAGTCCTCGGTGAAACGCTTTTGGATGAGTCACTGGTGTTGATAGGCTATGTGTGATAATGTGTGGTTTCATGTGTGTTTATATGTATGTGATATTTCTCTGAAGTTTCATGGATTTTTTTTTTAAATCATACATAAAAATTTTACATTTACAATTTCACAATTATTCACAATTGTTATAGTAATTAAACAGCATTTTTAGAGCTTGCATTTATCACAGTTATACACACCACATGCAATTATATACAGTATGTATGTATAGTGTCTATGTATGTATGTACTGTATGTATGTGTGTACAGTATCTATGTATGTATGCGCTGTATGTATGTATATGTGTGTGTGTGTGTGTTCATGGTCGTACACGTGTGTTTACATATTTGTGCGTGTGTGTGTGTGTGTGTGCGTGTGTGTGTACTCAGCTGCAGCAACACCATGACTCAGAGCGCCACCGCAGCGAGCTGCACATCTTCCCCGCGGCATTAATCACACTTTTTTAATTAGCGCCGGCCGGCTTTATTAATTACGTGTGATGCGGCGCTGATCCGACCCCTCTCGGCTGGCCCTCCTCTCTCATTTTTACACACACCTCCCGCCCCCCAGTCATTTAGACCTCCACCCCACTGCACCCCAGTCAAGCAAGAGATGTCTTAAGCAAGCCCAGGCACCTGGAGCAAGGGAAGAGAGAGAAGGAAAAAGGAGAAGAGGAAGATGAGGAGAGATGAAGAGAGGAGAAGAGACCAGTGGGAAGCTTTGGAGGGATCCACACTGACAGCAAGAATTTGATGAGAAGCAGAGGAATGTCATTATTTGTGGAATGGAGGAGGGGGGTTGAAAGAGGGAAGAAGAAAAGAAAAGACAAATAGAGATGAAGATAGAGAGATGTACACTGGGAGATTGAGCAGAAGAGTCTGTGGAAGGTCTGATGGAGAGAATGGAGGTGGGGTGGGGAAGGGAGGTGTGCATGATGAGGTGGGGTGTCAGAGGAGTAGAGCATTGTTGATATGACAGAGTTGCATCTTCTGTTTGTAATCCATACAGATGGACACTCAGCCTTTAGGATGAACCTCTGCCATCTGCTTGGAGTGAGTACTTTAGATAGAACATGTTCTTCTGCATGTCTTTTTCCACTGCTTTCTTTCTCCCTCTCTCCGTGGACTGGCCCCTTCAGCAGGCCGGTGTGTGTGGGTGTGTGTGTATGCGTGCGTGTATGTGTGTGTGTGTGTGTATGCGTGCGTGTGTGTGTGTGTGTGTTTGTATGTGTGCGTGTGTGTGTCTCAGGCTGACACTCCTGTGCCCTCTACTGTGCTCCTCCTGTGTGTGAGGAGCCTCCCTTCCAAGCAGACAGGCACAGAGATGAACTTAACGGTACAGGGAGGACGAGTGAAGGAGAGCAAGAGAAGAGAGTAGAAAAGCACATCTTCATTGTGACACTCTCCCTCTCTCTCCTTCCCCACTGCGCTGTAGAGGGGGGGAGTTGAGGATTGAGGGGTGGAGGCTATTGGACCGTCCCCATGGTTGCCAGTAGATGAGGAATGGAGAACTCCCAGCCTCTGCTATTGTTGCCCCCTGGAGCCATGTGTGAGTGAAGGCCTGCGTCTTGGCAGGGCTATTATGCCACGTTAACATAAACCTCGAGCAGGGAGATACATCAGCTGATCAGCGTCTAATCTCTCCCTCTCTCTCTCTTTCTCTCTCTCTCTCTCTCTCTCTTTTACGCTCTTTCTCCCTTTTTCTCTCTCTCCCTCTTCATCTCCCATCAGATGGCATTATGGTGACCCCTGGCTGACTAAAGCAAATACACTCACACACACACACACACACACACACACACACACACACACACACACACGTACACAGAGATGGATGGGGGGTGTGTGTGTGTGTGTGTGTGTGTGTGTGTGTGGTGGGGGGGGCTCAGAGGGAGCACAGAGTATGTGTAAACGTGCCGGCCGTGCCCCCGAGCTGCGCAGCCACTCCTTTACAAGCCAGTGATTACTGTCCCTGTGGCGCAACACAGACGCTATCAAATCTGACACTGCTGGACTGGGCCCTGTATGCTTCCTGCCACTCCTCATTACTGCGCTCCTGCATGGACGTCACACGCAGGCCAGACTCCTCAAAGAGACTACCCTCACCCCACACCACACCCACCCCACAGGCCCTCCCGATATGCCCACACTAAAAGACAAATGAGTGTTCCCCAAGACAGAGAGATGTCATGACAGCCATCAAACCCCCTGAATGATTCATATCGTTCGGGTTTATGGCTTTGTTCCCTTGGGGGGTGTGCTGTTTTCCCCTTTTTAACACAATTTCCAAGAGATGTTATCAAACTCCAAGACAGACGTCAATATATTAATGTCAATTCATTCGTGAGCGTGATGCCAAATAGCATAGCAGACACAGAGAGGATCCAGGGAAATGTAGAGGAATGTAGCCTGGTGCCTTAACTAGCAGGGTATTGGTGAGCACATCAGGGGCGGGGGTAGAGGTGGTGTACTAGTGAATCAGAGGCGTGTTTGAGCAGAAAGGGCTCCTCACTCTTTGAAATACAATCTCCCGACGGGGGGATCAGCGGCTAAGCCGGTGTCTCAGGGCCAACGCGCTGGAGCTGCTATTTTGTGGCTCGCCGGGGATTTGGGGGGTGGGGGGAGTGGTTCTTTCTCCTCCTCTTCGTCCAACCTGATGGCCACAGATGACCACGTCCTCTCCGACCTGGTGGAGCCGGGCTGCTTTCTCACTGCTAAATCCGTCCTTTGAGCGAGGCGGATCAGAGGGATGATCTAGTAGTGGAGGACAGGTGCGGACAGTGTGCGGGGCTGCGGTGGCACAGGGATGTGCGGGGTGGGGAGCATTCTCCAAAGGGAAGTGCTGGGGGTCAGAGGGCAAATGTGAGCACTGGGGGTCAGTGAGCAGGCTGTGGGGTAGAATAAAGAGAAGGAGGGAGTGATAAAGGGAGGGGAGGAGAGGAAGAGAAAGAGAAAGAGCCAGAAAAGGGAGGTGGGACAGCAAAAAGAGAAGGCAGCAGACTGAGTTATCTAACCTACTGCCCTATATCCATCTTCCCCTTTTAGTGTAATCAGGAGTGCTGCAACTAGCTCCAAGCCTACTGCCTGTGCAGATAGTGTGCAGATCTAGCCCAATGATCCAGAATAGGCCTCTCTCAGCATCACTGAACTTTCATGCCCCTGAGCACGCAGCTCATTGCACTCAAGTGACTTCCAGCACATTCTATAGAAAAACACATTGAGCATATTGCATATTATAAAGCATGACTAAAGGCTTGTTGACCTCTGTAACACAATCACACACACACACATACACAGAAATAAGAAAGCACATATAGATTTAATTATATATGCACTCACTCACTGACACACAGAGGTACATACACACTCACAAAGCATTGCACGGAATGCGATTTTGGCCTCCACACCATTTTCAATTGTACCTCAGCCCACCCTCATCCTGTTGAATGTCATGTAAAATGTCAGCAAAACTGTGTGATCACGATAAATTAATGCAACACATAAAAATCCCCTCGGCTGTATTTGGGCTAAAGCCAGTGTTTGCAGCAATGGGGAAAAGCACTTAGCTGTGGAATTGCAGTGTTTTATAGTCTGATAACGCCATTAGTCAGGACAGAATAAAAATGAGTGAAAAGGACTGTAATTTAGATCTAAGCTCTAAATTTGCTCAAGTCCATTTCTTGTTCTCTCTCTTTCTCTCTCTCTCCCTCTCTCTTAGCTTGCTTTCGCCCAGCTTGCCACACAAAAATCCTCTCAATCTTTTGTATTACTCCAGCTTGTTAAAACCAAGAGTCATCTCCAAAGCCTTTTAGTGGACTGACAAAATAGAAAGGTGAAAAGAAACACTTTTCATTTGCAGGGCCTGTTCTGTTTGTGCTGCATACGCTGAGGGGTTAGACTATCAAATATTAAGACATTCTCTCTCTCTCTTTCTCTCTCTCTCTCTGTCTCTCTCTCTCTCTCACACACACACACACACACACTAAACTAAATCCCAGGAGTTAACCATACCATTTTCTGACATCAGACAGAATTGACAAACTAAATGCAAACATGGCCTATAATAATTAAATATGCACAAGATAATTTTTTTTGGTTCTTGTTTGGAATGGGGACTGTTGAGGAGGTGAATGTTTTAAATGCATGTAAGCTCTTAACCAAGCCTGTGAATGTCTCTAATATGCAATCACAATGTTCGGTCATGAGCGTTAAGTCAGCGAGCAAAAAGAAAGGCTCCTGTCGCCATGCCAATCACCGCTCTGCTTCACATCATAATCCTCTGCTGGCCGGTGCCATGGCAACCACCATTAAGTGGACACTATAATCATATCATTAATTCAGCATCGCGGCCCCTTTGTCTCTATTTCTGAAAGCAGGTGAACTCAGAACACCTCTCTCTCTCCCTCTCTCTCTCTCTCTCAATCACCACCCACGCTAGTGGACAAGGCCCCTCTAGGGCCCAAGTGTCTCTCTTTTTCTTTATCTTTCTCTATCATTGTCTCTCTCTCTCTTTTTTCTCTCATTCTACCTCTCCCAATCCCTCCCATCTTCACTGAGTGGAGGCTGTTCTCTGCCCGGCCATGTTAGCGGGTGGCCACAATAACATCTCTGTGCGGTCAGCCTCTCTCTCTCTCTCTCTCTCTCTCTCTCTCTCAAATTCACATTCAAATTCAAACACGCTTTATTGGCATGACATCATATGTTGCATTGCCAAAAGCATTCTCTCTTTCTCTCTTTTGCTCTCTCTGTTACACACACACACACACACACACACACACACACACACACAAGAGGCTTTTTATCATTAGAGCCAGTACGCAGTGTCAGAGTGAGCACAGTATCTTAGATATATTTCTGCCGGGGGTTTCTCTAATCGGGCTCCAGGATCCACCACCCACTGTTTGTGATTTAGCACTGATCTGTGTGATCTGATCTTCATGATTTGTTTCATTCTCTCTCCTTTTTTCCCCCTTTTTCCTCTCTCTCTCTTTCTCTCTCTCTCTGTTTTGCAGATTGGAATCCCAAGATGAGAGGAATGAGAGGGTCAGCTTGCTTATTCTCTGAGTTGTTTATGCATTCCCAGGTCAGTCCAGCTAGCCTACCTATGGACACTCACCCAGACTATACTGACATACTGGACAGAGGGGGAGAGAGAAAGAGAGAGAGTCAGGTGGTGGTGGTAGTGGTGGTTGGGGAGGGGGTACGGACAACCTGTGATTGCAAACAGAGATACGCAACTGTACACACCCTTACCTTGCACACTCACCTCATTTACATCCAGACAGATTCCCTCACACACACTAAGACACCAGGGATTTGGGATTGTGTCAGTGGGTTGTCATTTTTGTCATTAACAATTTTTTATAGAGAAGGCATATAATTTTACACTTACAGTTTAACATTAATACAAAACACAAACTACAGTACTACACAGTATACATCTCATGCCAGAAAAAACAAGACAGATAGCAGAGAAGAGTGACAAAGTTAAAACAATGTAAACATGCAACCCCCCCCCCCCAATTAAATAAATAAATAAACAAATAAATTAAATTAAATAATATAAAATAAAATAATAATAATAATAATTATTATTATCAGACATCAGAATTAACCCAAGGTGTTGGCTCTGAAGGAGGTCTTGGATGAACAAAGTAATATCTGACTTTTTAAGACATAAACACAGGCACACATTCTCTTGCATTATCTATCTCGCAAGCAAGTGCATGCACACACACGCACACACTCACAAATACTCACACACGCACAGACACATACACACACATGCACACATTGCTCCCCCATTTACTCACATGCATGCATGCACGTACACATAATTGCCAACACACCACTCAGCCACCCCGAGCCAGACACATGGGTTTGTGTGTTAGTATGTGTGTGTGTGTGTGTGTGTGTGTGTGTGTGTGTGTGTGTGTGTGTGTTCCTTGCACGGGTGTGTACTTCCTCTGACAGGGAGAGCTCATCGCTCTCTGCTCAGCGGAAGTCTCACTCATCTCCCATCTCCTCATCATGTCAACCCCCAACCCCCTTCCTATTTAACACACACACACACACACACACACACACACACACACATTCTCTCACACACAAACTCACACACACATCTCACACATCACACATCAGTTAGCTCTTTTGGATGGGCAGGCAAGGGGGAAGTGGGGGGGTGACAGAGCTGGAGGAAGTACACAGGAAGTACATTAGTTATCAGTCTCTGTCGTCTCCACCTTTTCACATCCCATCAGGGTGAGAGGCAGCCGGCCTCTCTCTCCCTCTCTCTCTCTCTCTCTCTCTCTCTCTCTATCTCTCTCTCTCACACACACACACCTCCTTTTCATCCTTAAAAGTCCTGCATGCTCCAGTTTAGAAGTGCCTGCCGATCCCAGTGACACTTGGCGCTACACACACATGTAGAGACGGCTTGATGAAATATTTACATAAAAGATGGCAGGACCAAAAAAAGAAAGGAGGAGAGAGAGAGAGAGAGAAAGAACTGTGTCAAGAAAGTGGGGGTAGGATATATATTGTTCTCTCTGGCAGGTTGTATGGGATTTATTGGCAAGGGAAGGAGGAGTTTATGAATGTTTACAGGATTTAGGCTCTTGTGTGAGGACTGTTTCCCTGCATAGAGTGTTTTCATATTGTGTCAGCAAGTGTACGGCTGCATGTGTCTGTTTGCATGTGTGTGTATGCATATGTCTTTGTGTGTGTCAGTGTGTGTGTGGGTGTATGTGTGCGCGCGCTTGTGTGTGTGTGTGTGTATGTGTACGTGTGTGTGTGCATGTGTGTGTGTGTGTGTGTGTGTGTGTGTGTGTGTGTGTGTGGATCTGAGATAGGGAGAGAGACAGACAGAATGAAAACAGTGAATGCCCGCATGTGTGGGTGCAGGCGTAAAATCCATTTCCTCACTCCTAGCCACAAGCTGGGTCTCTTAATATTTTCAAATCCACCTGTCAATCATTTTGGAGGTCTAAAATTATATAACAGATGTGTGTGAAATACTTGCATGCTGAGCATCAGTGAAGGTGAAATAGAAGGCTCTAAGCTCTAACACTGCAGCGCATGCTTACTTAATTTCTCCCCTGCACTCCCCCCCCCCCCCAAAGCATCTGAATGAGTTACTGTATGTCTACAGCAACTTTATTGGGAAAGCCCAGGTTCTGCATGTCCCACTGGGCTTTCCGTAGACATAAGGGGTGAATAGGGTTAAAACAGAAGCATGTTGGGGAAGGGAGGGTGTGGGTCGAGCCTGCATGCTTTACTCCGACTGCTAGCCTCTGCACTCACGCTAATTATTTTTTTAGTCAGTCGTGTGTGCCAAGCTGAGCCTACTAGTTGTGCAAATGCTTATTTAAGCTGTGAAGCTGGACAAGCATATGGTTTTCATCATCATAAAGAAATGTTTGAGAGGCTTATGTTTTCACGAGGCCGAGTCTCTGACTAGTCCATCAAACCAGACTCTCCCAAGCTCCCTCTTCAGCGGTCTTTTCATTTCCACAAATATTTGTCATGATATGATACTAAAAACTATCAGTGTTTAAAATCCTTCCCCACTCAGTGTACCTCGTTTTTGAAGAAAGGTAAAGATGCTTTGGTTTTGAATTTGAAAGCGCATGTCAGTCGTGTGAGCCGCAGTGTTCTCTACGAAAGGCTGTGGTAGGATGTTCTGAGTCATTTACACTGTACATGGTATCAGCCTTTCATGGCTCATAAAGAACATGTCAGATGAAGTTATAATAATCTATGAGACGTAATAGTTTTTACTGCCACACACACTCGGCCCAGAGCATGCTGCCTATGGAACACAGATGTGTCATCAAAGATCAGGGTACGGACACGTGCACAAACACAGACACACACTCACACACGTCAACACTCTTCAAACATGGGCGTGCTATATGGTCCAGGCGCACACATTACATTCACATAGATACAACACACACACACACACACACACACACACACACACACACACACACAGATAGCAATTCATGTGCACACACGTTCATCACGAACACATATTCTTAACACTGACAGACAAACTCACATAGATTCTTCCAACATGCCATTACACACACACACACACACACACACACACACACACACACACAGTACATGTGATGGCTTGTGTTGCATATTGTTGACGAGCGGGCTCCTCCAGCCTCCACACAAATGACCAAAACCAGGAAAATGTGCCCCGTAAAGCACAGAGGCCACAGCCCTTCTCCCAAACACCACTTAACAATGGGAATGCAAATTCCAATAAAGTGTCTGATTTCTTCACACAGTAGTTCTTAACGCAGCATTACTTTAAATAAACACTGCAGTTCCAGCATGGCTCTGTGAATAAATAGAACAAAGGAGAGGCTACGGATTTCCTCTCTTGATTGCGCGCAGATGTGAGCCAGGATCTGGAGTTGGTTAAACTTCGATTAAGAGGGAATCTCAGAGTAATTCAATAAATAAGGATGCTGCTACACAAGCAGCATTTTAATGTGTGCTACAGCAGACCTCCATTTGATTCTCCTGCTGTTTTAACACGTATGGTGCTTGAAGAGTTCACTGTATGCCTTATCCGGATAGTTACAGCTGCAGTCCACATATGTGGGAATTTACCTTTGTGTTCGTCAAGATTCACTGGGTCTTTGTATGGCTGACAGGAAGTGAAATGGAGCCGTGATTTGTGGTCTCTTCGTAGTGCAGAGATTTTTTGGTTAGCTCATACTGGAGAGTGTATTCATGGGAATTAATAAACAAAAGAATATAATCATATAAGCATTAAATCATCCTCCTACCAGCCACAGTCCCGTGCACACAGATGCAGTATGGCATTGCTAGTAGCATTGGAAGGCAAGATGGGAGTGGAGACAGAAAGCAGAAACAGGCGCAATTCAACTCAGCAATACAAACAGGTGTCAGATATGCAGAGGCCCAGCTGCTGTGTGTCCCTCTCTCTCTCTCTCTCTCTCTCTCTCTCGGTCCATGCTCAGATGTGAGTGTGTGTGTGTGTGTGTGTGTGTATGCTTGTGTATGTGTGTGAGGGGAGAGAGAAAAAGAGAGATGATCAAATCATCATATGAAAAAAATCCGATCGGATGCGAGCAAGAGGCGGAAAGGTCATAGGGAGTGGGTAAAAATGGATGAAGGCTAATGATTATCTCAACCTTTATCTAATCAATAATCATTTATCCAACAATATTACCCACACCCGCAGCACATTGCCCATTAAGCCAACCCCGGACAGCGGCGGCTCCAGCGGCAGTCCTGCCTGGCAGCTTTATGGCCGGGGATGAGTGCCTTTTCTCAGGGAAGCAGCCAGAGAGTGCTCCTACTCCTGCTGCTGCTGCCGCTGCTACTACTGTTAGCCTAGTTCTAGCAGGAATGAGGAGCCTGATTTAAAGGCCTGATATTTCCAGCAGCTGGAAAGAGACACAAAGCATCCACAGAGAGAGAGAGATAGAGAGAGAGAGAGAGGGAAAAAGAGAAAGAAGGTGTGGAAATGGAGTGCAGAAATGCACCACGCAACATATGAAAATACTTCTTTGTTAAATTTGTGGAGCGTGATCGTCATGACAGCCAGCTCAAAATAATCAACACAATCCACCAAAGGAGAAAAATGCTCTTATTGAGTTGACCCTGTGGCAGGCAGACATTTGGCACTATTAGTAAAACGGACGAGAGATAAAGATGGAATCATATTTGGAGGTGGGGTGAGTCAGGCTGCCTTGTGTTTGATTATATCTATTTCTCCTCGCGTCTGTGTCACTTTTACGAGCCCTGCACGGTACTGGAGTGACACCAGCCCTCTGTCTGTCTCTGTCTACCACCACCCCCCTACACACACACACGCACACCACCACCCCCTCCTCTGATGCCATCTTCATCATGAGCCATGGCTTTATTGCCTTTAATGACTCCCTCTTTCCCTTCATTAATTCTTTATCGATTTCTCTGGACGTCTGCTGAATTAATTTTCAATTACGGAGGATTTTAAAAAACGCACTACAAACGTGTGTGTCCATGCATATTTGTGAGTATTTGTAGGTACGCCATTATCAGATGGGGAGAAAATAAAATCTTCACCCCTACAGCTTTTGTTTTTTTAGGTGAAGTGATTTTGTGATTTTTTTTTTCCTTATTTTGTACACTCACACACACACACACACACACACACACACACTCATATACACGTACACATAAAGCACACACAGACACATCCATACAGAGACACACATGGTGGGAGGCGCTGGGGAGGGTGTGAATCTGACAGAATGAAATTGTCCTAAAGGTCAGTGTGAGCTAATGGCTGGGGTATCTTACATGAAATAAGCCCAGACACTTTCGACAGGTCTCTCAATGTCACAGTGCAGCCTTTAGCCACGGCCCCTGACGTGACTGGAAAGCAAGGGAAGAGAACTGGTCGGGTGGAGATGGTGTGTGTGTGTGTGTGTGGGCGGGTGTGTGGTGGTTTGGGTGATGTGGATTGGCATGGCACAGGACAGGCATCTAATTTACACACCTTTCAAAACGGTACAAACATCTCTGGCGAATGCACATCACACGTCTCACCTCACACACACACACACACACACACATACACACACACATACACAAGCCATGCCAGGCCTGCCTCAAAGGAGCCAAAACTCATCTGCTACAGGTACCGACACACACACACACACACCCTCACAGTTCTGTGCACTCAGGAATGGATTGCCAATATGTCATATGAAAAGGCTGTTAATTAGAGTAATTACTCACTTTGAGTTCCATGGCAGATATTGAGCGTCTTTTTTTAAAAAAAAAAAGTACTACAGTTTGGATTAGACCGGTGACTACTGAAACAAATGGGTTCACCTCAAGATGCCTTGTAATTCAAAAACAGCACTTGTTGAACAAGAGACTGAAAATGAAAAACACTGTACACTTTTTGGGTCGCAGTAAAAAGCCAAAATGTGAAATGTGAAATGTTTTGCTGATAGCCCACTAGATAGTGTTTATAGTTGTTAGTATGCAGAGAATTAAAAAAAAAGTTCTGTAGAGGGTTGCCATTAGAATGCATGTGTTTTTATACTTACTATAAATATCTCTTTCTCTCTCGCTCTCTACCTGCGTGTGTTTGTGTGTGTGTGTGTTTGTACGTGTGTGCGCATGTACGTGTGTGTGTCAGCCAGTGTTTCTGTGTGTCCTGACCCGGGCCCCTCCACGTTCATCCCCAAGTGAGCGTGTGTGTGAAATACAGCGCTCTAATTGTCAGGTCTGGCTCCCACATTCCTTACCCGGACGCCCGCCCCAGCTCTGTGTCACTTTAACAACCTGAAGTTATCACCCGAATAGAGATTTCAGGTTCAAAGTGCCTCTAAGAGTATATAGATACATTTTCCGTCAATAAATTCACCTTCCATCCGGCCCCCTTAAGCCAAATAACCCCACTGGTCTGATTGATGTTTTTACCACAAAATTATACCATGTCTGTCGCCGATGAGAGAGAGAGAGAGAAAGAAAAGGAGATAGAGAGAAAGGGAGAAGAGAGGGAGGAACTGTCTCCATTCCAAAATTAGCCAACCATCAACATAAAACAGGAGAAGTCCAACATGGTGTCATTTCGCCCGAGTATTGATTCTTACAGACGCGGTGGATCCAGAGCGGATTTCCCATAAAAGCAGTAGCCAGAGCGTCTTCTCCAGGAGACAGGAGAGGAAAGCACATAAAGATGACAATAATATACAGGCCTGGAGTCCCTCAGCCCCCCAAACACAGTCAGCCAGCCGTTAACCTTTACTTAACCGAGTTGCCTCGTAAAGACGCACCATATTCTGTTTCTCGGCTGAAAGGACAAACTGCGTACATAAAAATCAATCATTCTTTTTTCTGGAGGAAAGATACTGATCAGACTTGTGCCAGTAATGATCATGTGGGTCTATGTAGTTTAATCTCTTGTTACTGCCTGATTGTCAGAAAGCCTAGTGTGAGTGGCAGGAATAGAGACTAAGATTGTGGTAAACTAATGATCAGAGCCTCTGAAGAATCCTTCATGTTTTTTTTATTCTGGCCTTTTGACAACCTAGCATGAAAAAAAAATGTATTAGTTTTTAAAATTAACTTTGCAGTTCTGAAAAATGCATCAGAGCATGTAAAACAAATAAATCAAATATTTTGTGTCAGGTTAACCCACAAGCATCAACACACCATTGACAAAGGGAGGAAGAGCAACAGCTACTTTTTTTGGCCTGTCAAACTACAGTTGATCCACACAATGGGATGAGAATATCTAACAGAATATATTTTATGCAGTCCTCTTGGCTTTATTGTTCTCTTCAACAATGCTCCAGCAAAAGTGGGCCCAGCCAATGGGATGTAGCGTAAGTGTTTCAGTATGACAAAGCAGGATAAAAAAGATTGTTTAACCAGCCAATCGGATGCCACGTAAGTGCTTCAGCATGCCTGTGAAGTGAGGGCTTGTTTAACCAGCTCCAGTCTCCGAGCACTAATGAAAGCCAGACAGAGAGAGGGTTTGGATTGATTTCCAACATCTTGATTTAATATCCTGAATTAATTATTTTAACTTGAATAATATATAAAGGAAAATAAATGTAGAACACTCTGGGGAACAAGAGAGGGCTTCACTGCTGCCGAGTTATCTCATGGTCAATCTCACCCACAGACTGCTTTCAGCTGTGTGTGCATTTGAGTATGTATACGTGTGTGTGTGTGTGTGTGTATGTGTGCCAAAGCACCTATGCACATAATTGTGTGTGTATGTGTGCCGACTCTCTCTTTCTTTCTCCCTCAGTTTCTTACTTTCACCCTCTCACTCTGTGTGTGTGTGTGTATTTACACATGTGTCTATAATGACATCATTGTGATCTAGGCAGAATAAAAAAAGCATATACATTCAGTATTAAAAATGTTGTGGGCTTACGCAGACAGCTGTTGTTAGGAGAAGCCCTTCATGCTTTTAGACATTCTCTTTGGTCCTATGGTGGAGGCAGGATGACAAAGGCAGGGGGGTAGTTTGCCCAGGGCTCCAGAGGAGGGCTCTTGCTCTAAACACACTGCTGTTTCATTGGTGAGAGAACAATTTGCTACAGAAGTGGGTGAAACTGTACACGCCAGTGTGCAAAATCAAAAGCGGAAAACACTAATACAAGCCTTGTTTTCCTCATTTCCCAGAATGCCATGCATCTGGCCCAGGAATAATATGGCTCCCTGGAGACACGGATATCAATCAGATCGCCTGAAAGGCAGAAGCGAAGACGTTCTCTGATTATTCTGACAAATAGTGAAGCAAAAAAAAAAAAAAAGCGTGCAGGAAAAGATCTAATATACACCACCTGCATGGTTCTCAGGAGCAGTTATTGGCACACAGGCATCCCTTTCGATTACATTTATTGATAACTTATACACATTTTACCACACGCAAAGTATCGGAGAGAATCATCAGTTCATAACACATTTTCCTCCTAGGCTTTTTTCCTTTCTACTTTCTCTCTCATTCTGCAGTGAAATGAGTAGAAACATTAAACACCCACACAGCTTTCCTCTGTGCGCTGGGCGCCTGAGTGTGTGTGTGTGTGTGTGTGTGTGTGTGTGTGTGCCACTGCACCATTGATAGGTAGCTAGGTGCCCCCCTTCCACACACACACACACACACACTCTGCACGCCCCCACATCCCCTCTCTCTCACCGCTACCTCCCCACCAGCAGCACACCATCAGCGCATCCTGCTCACTTCTGACACTCGGATTATCATAAAAGAAGGCTACTGTCAGCGTGCCAGTGATTTACTGACAGCTTGAGCCAATCAATCTCAAAGTTCCGATTAAAAGTACAAGAGTGGAGCTTCAGCCCCTCTCTCTCTTTCTCTCCCTCTGTTTCTTTCTGTCTCGCTCTCTCTTTCTTTCTTCCCCCACCCTTTTTTTATTTTAATCTAAGCGAAAATAAAGGGAGGCCTTTAAATTTCATAGCTTCCAGAAAACTCTGGCAAGTATTCATTGTGCTCTACTTTTCCCTTTCAACCTCTCGGCAGGAGGCAGCGCTCATGACATCTTTATATACGATGTTCTCGTTTCAAAATGCCATCGAAGCTTCAGATGAGCGCGGCACTGTGATCTCGGAATACAAAAAAACACTGGCATCAGATTTTTCTTATTGACACACGCTCTGCAGTGGAGCACGCCTGAAAGAGCCAAAGGGCGTAGCAGCTCTCAGTTGAAGCACTGCTTTCCACTCTCCCTTCATTCCTCTGCATACCGCCAACCCCTAATTAGGATGGGCTGCTTCTTTTTATTCATTAAATAATGCTCCTTCGAGTGGTGTGTTTTTTTTTCTCTTTTTCCATCCTCCTCTCCCTCTTTCTTTTTTATCCCACCTATTTTACGGAGAAGTGCAACAGTGTCACTGGGACGGGGAGAACACTTAATCACCCAGACAAACACACCATTATCTACGGGATTCATCAGGCTCTAGCCTGCATTAAATATGGTAAACCGCTCTCATTACCCTGAAACAGATGCACCCCAAACGCACAGAAGGGAGCATGGGTCAGCTAGTAGCGATTGCTAGGCTTGCCATTTTAGGAACTTTCACGAGATAAACTCAAAATGGCCTGTCTTGAAATGTATTCCAAGTTACCCCCTTCCCCCCACACACACACCCACACCCACACCCCACCTCCTTAGCTTAGCACCTGTCTTGTGTTGTCAGACTGAAGTGACTAACATTGCCACGGCAGGCGGGTGGAATGACAGGCGCCGTCACGCGTTGGCTAACATTGTGCCCATGCGATTTGAATGCTTCTGGGGAGGAGATCACAAAGTCATTAACCATTTTCTGTCTTTCTCAGCAGTTAGTGGCCGCGTCGCCGGGCTGCCAGGGCCCCCATGCCATAATGTATTGTGCTGCAAACAAGAAGGATGGCTGGATCCCTGCCTCTGGGTGCCGGGGGAGCCTGCAGTGATGCCTCGGCGCAGGTATATGGATGGCCTGGGGAGGTCTCCATCATTCATAAAACATGCCGTCGCGCCAGGGCCGAATTGATCTTGCAAAAGAAGCAGGGTGGCACGGCGACCACTTCATTAGTCTTCGCGCACCAACAAATCACTACGGCGCTAGCCTCTGAGGGACCTGCTGCCGCCGCCGCCGTCGCCGTCGCCACCACACAACCCAGTGCAGTCACCTTAGCTCCCCCACCTCATGGCCCTGGGGAAGGAAAGAAAAGGAGAGGAGAGGAAGAAAGAGGGGCAGAGGGGAAGAGAGGGGAGGGAAAGGGAGGCCCCGGGTCCAGGAATGGTCTCCAAACACTCCAGCGACATTAGTGAAAGTGTGTTACGGGGACACTGAGCAGGAGACTGTAGGGGGAGGGGAGGGAGGAGATGGGGGGCCAAGTTCAGGTGGTCTGGGGTTGACGGAGGGAGAGTAATGTTGGCACGGTAACAGCAGAGAGGAGGAAATAAAGAAAGCTTGTGAAATGCACACAAGTCTCAGCCATGGTAATTGATAGCCAGTGGTCATTCTGAGCATATGGGACTGAAATCAAGTGCTCTCACCATAAAACAATGTCAAATATTGATGATATTTCTGTTACCAGGCTGCTGAATGAATTGCCCCATTCACTGACTATTTTTGATGAATGATTTTTATTGCTGTTTTTTTTGTTGCCGTGGCTTCTGAAGTCTGAGGTTTTGCCTCTTCTACAAATGTATCCAGGTAACCACGATGCCCCACAGACCTTAAGTCTTATCAGCCAGGGCTACACATCCTGCCTGCTTAACCATACGCATGCTTGAACAATGGTCTGTGATAATCACGTCCTCCAGGAAAATTAAAATATTATTTTTGAATGGGTTGCTTGTGCCTTTTTAATATGTGTAAAGACTAGTGCTGTCAATGTGAATGCGTTAACGCATGTGATTAACGTAAAAATTTTAATGAGTTATTTTTTTACGCAAATTGGTCATTCAGACCCACACGTCACACTACCCACCAGCGCCTTCCTCACTTACACACACCGCAAGGGCTGTGATTGGTCGAGTTCGTCTACTCGCTTTGTTTCTTTTAGCAACATGCTAGTCTACTGTGTAGATTTTGTAAATAATTTAAGACATCATTTTGAATTCAGTGCCAGGATTTCCCGATTGTACAGTGCCTATCTTTCAATAATGTTTTAAATTCAGTGCTTCGTCAGCACAGTACTTAAAGCAGTCATGAAAAATTGGCTTGTTAACAGAACATAACAAGGTTGAAATATGCAGTGTCTCTTTGAACAGTAATGTTAAGAAAATGCAAGCATGACAAAGAAATTCGCTAGACTCGACTGTGTGGTCGAAGGGCAAATAGTGCCACTCAAAGCAATTTGGTGAAGTGTGCTGTAAAACAATAACAGGAAAATTACAGCGACAAGGCACAGACGGTCTGCATCTGCTCCAAACTACTACCTAACTTGCGGTAATTGGAGTATTCGGCCTCTTTTCCCTTCTAAGGTAACATAAGGTATACAAGTGACTAAGAAGGGGGTCAGGGGTGTTAAAAAATCATATGGTTGGTCACCCCTGGGCACCCTTGTCATAGACAACCTGTGGCAACTACACTCTTTCACACTGGGTGTGAAGGAAACCGAGGAGTGTCACTTTGCTGAAGTCTGCGCCAACCAGGGGCATGTGTAACATTCTTTCTTCACATAAAAATCAAGGAGAATTCTGGAACTTTAAATGTGTGATTAATCATGATTAACTTAAATTTTCTATTGTGATTAATTAGATTATCTTTTTATCGATTGACAGCACTAGTAAAGACAAATTATATTTTCATAAAGATTTCTGGAAGAATTTATGGCATTTTAGTACAACTAGAAAAAATAATAAAATTAAGATTAAAATACCAATCTGATGGGTTTCTCACTAATTAAACATAATGAGCATAGGTCATAAACAATATTTAATTATTCCTATTTAATTATTCATTGACTTCTGCATGTGTTAATTTAGCACTCACTCCCACATAGGATGGAATGTTTGGAGATGATGTCAGGGAGGGGATGGTGGAGAGGATGCTGATTTGTCCATGCTGTGGTGTGTAAACCCATCATGTGGACTGACATTACAATAATATCTTAACCTGATTGTCACATTATCATCATTCATGCAATGCATATTTGAGTACCATTTCACACAGAGTAAATAAATATTTGATTACTACCACAGAAAAAAAAACTCTAACCAGTTGCAATATGTTATATATATTATTTTTTTTTTGTGGAGTGAACAAACGAAACCATCGGATAGTGTCTTATAAACATTGCACAGGGTTCCAAATGGCCATAAGAATCTTAAGGCACAGTGGTACATACACAGCCTTTCTCAGCTGAGCAACCTGACCTTATCCAGATTTGCAGACAGCATAAAAAGCACTTACCCAAGGCGAATTACATTCAACCAGTGGAAATGCTTATGGCTATTGTTTACAGTGTTGAGAGTGACAATGAAGAGCTATGATATTGCATCTGACGACTGAGGCCATAAATGTGACACAGAAAGAAATGATAGGATTCTAAATGTCAAAGTGCTCCCATTCCATGACTTATACATTTGAAAAGAAAATTGAATGTCTCTCTCTCTTTCGCGCTCTATCTCACTCACTCCATCTCTCTCGCTCTCTCCCCAATCTTTGTCTGTCTATCTCTCTGTGTGTCTCTCCAAAACAAACTGTTCTCACATTGTGTTGTCTCTTTAAAGTTGCATGGCTGCCCCCCGCCCCGGACCCTCCCTCCCCCTCTCATCCACAGTCTATTCCCTCAACTGTCATCCACAGAGGCCTAAAAGCCTGTCTCGCGAGCTGTTCTACATCAGAAATGGTTTGTGTGTTTGTCAGTTTGGGCCCACCAAGAAAAAAAAAATGTAGAGTTAAACTGATGCAGTGTGTGTGTGTGTGTGTGTGGGGTGGGGGGGTGGGGGTGGGGGTGGGAGTGAGTGTCTGACATCTGGTAGGAGTGTGTGTGTGTGTGTGGGGGGGGGGGGGTAGGCTGGATGTTTGTGTGTGTGTGTGTGTGTGTGTGTGTGTGCTGGGGGGAGTCAGGTGGTGTAAGTGTCAGAGATGTGGATTGGCTATGGGTGACCCAGTCATCCATGGACAAACATAAACATGCCCACCCTCCCTCTCAGCACCCTCCAAGACGCCCCAAAACAACTCCTCCCTCCTCCACCCGTTTCTCCTCTCAAACTCTCGTCCAACTTTTGCAATGCGACAAACGCATCTGAAGTTCGCCATCAATAATTCAGACCACTCAGACGGGAGTTTGGGGAGGAGGAAGGAGGTAGCACAGGGGAATGGGGGGTACGGGGGGTGGGGGGCACAGTTCTTCCTGCTTCGCCTCATTTGAAGAGTGGGCTCGGCTAAGCACAAGACAGCAGCGCAATGGCGGCCTGGATGTCCGAGGGGAATTCGGACGCTCTCCATTACGAAAGTGGCAACGATTTGCGCTGAATTATGTCAAGCCACAGAGATCTGGACCTTTGGGGACGGCGAAATGTCTGATCCCCGAGCAAAGCAAAACCAGACAAGGGTTTTTTTTTTCTTCTTTGTTCTTTTTTTTCTTTCTTTTTGTCAACTCTATCTCTCTGTGGCCCTTTGGTGTAGTTAAGGCAGCTAACAAAGAGCCGCTCAACTCTTACTTGAATGGAGGGATGTGGAAATGAGTGGAGGAAGGAGAAAAGGAGAGATGGAGCACGCCACATGGAATTTCTCAGAGATGTACAGTAATTAGCTCAGTGATGGCAGCCAGGACACCTCACGTGTGTCCTCTGCTCTCTGCTGCTTGCCTGGCAAATAAATATACATTTAGCTGCTTGTCTTTGAGTTCAAGGCACAGGGATGATTTGAGATGCTCAAAATAAAAAAAGAAAGAAATAAAAAAAACCCTCCTGGAAAAAAAACAAAACAAAACTGTATTGTATTGCTGACATTGCCACAATTTCATGGAAGCCAGTAAATGGCACTCACATAACAGTGCTGGTTCTTAGATGAATGTCAGACCTGTAGTATTCAGAAATCCTATTTCCCTCGGATGCAATTGGCTGGTAAATATCATCCATCCTGAAGACGCCTGCATAGGGAATAGGCTGATATGTGTACAGTGATGCACTGAGAGACATGTTGCTAGGACACTGGCATGGGGAGAAGACGTTAGCAGTCTGAGTGGCCTTGTGTTTCTCTCTCTCTCTCTTTCTCTCTCTCTCTCTCTCTCCCTCTCCCTCCTTTTTTCTGTGTGTGTGATAAAATGCTGTGACAGCAGAAATGTTTGTGTGACAAGCACTCGGGGGCTGAGTCCATTAGCAGCCTCTTTTGAGTCTCCTTGGCGGGTTATCAGGCCGGTGAGAAGCAGTCAAAACCATGCAGACTAACACCCCCTCTCCATGCACACACACACACACACACACACACACACACAGACACACAGACTCACTCACACACACATGAAACCAACCATTCGTACAGGGTGGTTGTAGGGGGAGAATGAGGACACAAAGGAAGAGGGAGAGCAGTTCTGTTTTCACTGTTGTTTTAGCAAATACAATGTGACAAAGTGAGGAAGGGGTTCACTTGGAAGTGTGTTCCTCTTGTGTGCAGCGGTGTGTGTGTGTGTATGTGTGTGTTTGTGTGCATGTGCTCAGTGAGTGTGTGTGTATGTGCTGTGTGTCTAACTAGAGAGGGGGCTGCACCTAGCAGCTTGCAGTCATCAAAGAAACAGACGCACGTCCATAATTAATGTCCATCCCTCAGCGCATCGGCGACCTCCCAAGACAGCATGCCTGAGCCCTGGCACGGCCTGTCAATCACACGCATGACTCACAGCATTCTCCATTTAGAGTGGCCGGGAAGGGGGTGGAGGGCAGGAGGGGGGAGGGGGGAGATGCAGAGGCAGGAGTGGGGTGGGTGGTGTCTGGTAGTCATTCCCTCACACACACACATTACTCTGACATTAAACAGACAGAAATCTCCGGAAGCATGGCTGCACCTGTTTGTTGACCTCTTGGTCATCGTGGAATGCCTGACAGACATCGAGAAGGAGATTGCATGAAGGACACAGTCCTCGGAGAGAGAGTGTTGTGGTTGGTTTGCGCTCAGTGTGGCCACTGCTGGATTCAGACCAGCTTAGAACTCTTGTTTTGAACAAAATGCTGTTATTAATGTTATAGGAAACAATAGCAAATGGCACAGTCCAAAAAATGACATAAACATGAACATGAGCACATGTAAGAGCCAGCATTATACAGTCATCTTGCTGTTTGGAACAGTTTGTAGATCAGGCTAGGCTGACTCCCAACTACCAACTATGACGTGCTTACTGCATACTGTTCTACTGATCATGACTGAGAAGTCCACTGAGGTCTGTATAAGTGCCATATGTAGTATGGTATTTGGGAAACAGCCTTTGGCGCGTCCTAGAATCAGACTGCCTTGGCAGTGCCTGAGTAATGAACTGATTAGATACACAACAGTTCTGATGTAAGTCGTTGTGTCTGTGTCACGTCTGGAGGGCGAGGCACCACTGGAGCGGAGGAGCTGACTGACTGTGAGGGTGTGACGTGACGGAACTGGGCAGGAAGGAGCACACACATAAACACACACACACACACACACAGCCTGCTCCTCTCCTTGTCAGGTTCTCCCCCAAATGCAGCCAAACCATCTTTAACTAATAAAAGGTCCAAGCGGACGTTGATTGAAGGCAGAGTCATGCTTTGGTGCAGCTCAGCAAGCTAATCTGATTGTTCCCCTCTTTTGTGGGGGTTAATCAAGTGGCAGCACTCCACATGCTGCAGAGCTGTGCTCAAGGCCAGGGAGGGACTGCTGGAGACACACCGGGCCGCTCAGAGCCTCACTGCTGTTTGTGAGCTTCCACAACCTGGAACACAGAACAAGGTCAAAGAATCTTCTAGAAGTCATTTCTAAACTGCCTTTTGAAGGAGGCAAATTGTGTTTCTTAACATGCATGCATGCAACATCTGTTTAAAATCCATTACACACGATGAATATCTGATTTCCCTCCTTAACAAACATATATTGATGATTACAACACATGGATTGCCATCCCAGATCCTTCTAATATTTGAACATTTTAGCTGTTTTTTCATAATCTTTTAATTTTGAATCCAGAGAGGAGACGTGGTAGAGAGGGTTTTAAAAGAGCAGCCGGAGTCCAGGATGAATGTTTGAATGTGAAGCCTTCACTGTAGCAGTGATTATGTGGGCTTTTCACCTCCTCGCTGTTGCTCAAGACCCCGTCATGACAGCCAAAAATCGAGGGGAGCGCTGTGATAACATGGAAGTGCAAGAGTGTGAGTGTTTACATTACAAATGACTGACTGAGAGAGAGCGACAGAGAGAGAGGAAATGGTAAGGAGAAATAAAAAAATAAAGGGAGTCACATTTATTTTCCTCCTTTGTCCTTATCAGTCGGCCCACTCTCTCTCTCTCTCTCTCTCTCTCTCCCCTCTCTCTTTCTCACTCTCTTTCTCTCGCTCCCTCACTCCCTCTGTCTGTCCCTTGCTCCCCCCTCTCTCTGCTTCACTGGACTAATTGAGTATCTAAACAAACTAATTAATCACTTGCGTCTGTGGAAGACGGACAGGTCTGGAGAGGTGATGTTCATCAAACTCCCCCCAATTTGTTTTTTTAATCCCTGCAGCAATTTATTTGCTGAATATGCACATTTCTCCCCCTGAAAATCTCTTTGCCATGGCCAAGGTTAAGCGTACACATTCTCATTCACTATTTATGATTTTGCATAGCAGATAAGTTTTTTTTCTCCTTTCTCTCTCTTTCTCCCTTTCTCTTTCCCTCTCCCCCTCTCTCTCTCCCTTATCTGAGTATTGTGGTGTATAAATCAAAAATAATGAATAAAATGATCCGTCTGACAATGCTCATAGCCTCACAGGTTTCAGGAGAATAGCCCACCAACTTTATTAATCAACACAACCTGATTAATTGTTACAAAGTGTCATCCATAAATTTCCCTTTCATTTTAATAGTACTTTGCCCAACACTAACAATATCCCTAGTGACTTCAGATTTATCGGGACCTTGGCCATCAGAATGAGAGAGGGAGAGAGAGAGAAAGAAAGAGAGAGAGAGTGAGAGAGAGAGAGAAAATGTGTGTGTGTGAATACGAGAGGGAAAGACAGCACAGTTGGGGGACTGTGTATATATGCATCCCCCCTCGTTTGAGCAGGGTTTTAGGGGAGGACCAAGCATCACTTCAGTCCACCAATTTAGGGAGTGCATTGGAAAGGCTTACCTTAAGCTGCCCATGAGGACCTCTTTGAACAGCTGTAATGGCTGCCAGGGCATTCTGTGCCATTTCCTCTCTCTCCCCAGCCCCTGTCTCGCCCCCCCCTCAGCCCCCACCCTTTTTGGTCCTCTTCCCTCTCCGTAGGATAAGGTGAGGCACCGGAGTAAACCATTAAGTGTGACAGTTTCACTTTTCTCCCTCTAATTACTTGTTCCTGCCTATGTGGCATTTCTTAGAAAAATTTGTTGAATAATGACCGGCATTAAAATGGAGGCTCTTAAGAATTTATATGCGCTGCTTAATTTATCATGTACTTTCTTTATCTCTTGGCTGGATTTATATCCAAAGTGTCGCAGGCCCCCCCTGCCTTTTGACAGCGCCGTCATTTTCTTAAGGGCACAGCATGTATATGGGTGACAAATTCCCCCCAACACACAGCGTTCTATCAAAGCCGGCCTGTGCACTGCAGATGGGGATGGCCCAGTGTGGATATTGGTTGTTTGCCTCACTCAGTCTGCACAAACAAAGCAATTAGCTTCACTTCTTTGTTTAAAATCAAGACTTTTATTCACTGTGAAAAAAAAAAGTCTCTCATTTTTTCCCCTCTATCAAACATCAATATCTTGTACCTGTGTATCTGTAGGTCATTTTTGACAAACAGTTCTCAAAGCACAACCTGGATTTTAATGATAAACAAGGAGTGTTGGGTTTGCCTCTTTTTTTCTGGGCAGTCTGTTATCGGGGGCAATTAAATTCTTTAGTCTCCCAGATTGGCCCCACACACCCCTCGAATCTGCATATTCAATATCTCTGGAGGGGCAGGAGGACTGAGGTTGGCTTTCCAGACGCTCTGTCTGAGTTTTGATTAATGTCAATAAGAAGGCAGCCAGTCCCAGGTGAGCGTGTGCCCTGTGCAGCCAAGGCTGCCTGCCACCGGAATGGCTCTGCTCCGGAATCCATGCTGAGATACAAATTTAAGGACACCATGACAATAAGTGTGCTGCCCGCATGTCTCAGTGTTTTAATATTGGAAGAGTGGGGAAATGTGGCCAAATGTGTTTGTGTGTGTGTGTGTATGTGTGTGTGTGGTGTCTGTGTCGGTATCTCTGAGTGCAAATGTGTGCTTGTTGACGTGTGTGTGTGTGTCTGCTTTGTATATGTGTATCTTTGTATTTGTGCATGTGTGTGTATGTGTGTGTGTGTGTGTGTGTGTGTGTGTGTGTGCGCGTGTGTGTCCAAGTCTTCAGCAGTGTGCCCTCTCTCTCTATGCCTTATTAAAATATGCACACTTTTTAGACTCGCATTAGAATGATTTATGTAACATATCAGCGTGAGCGTTCTAAGAGCCACCTACAGACGCTCCTTTATTGCTGTTGTTTTTTCATATTTTCCTCTCGATAATTTACTGCACGCTCTCCAGAGCACAGTTTTTTTTTTCCCTTTCTTGCGGCTGCCTCTTTCAAGGGCATTGGAGTGGGCACCCTCTTTTCACACCAATTTAATATTTACTACACCAAAGAAAAGAAGAAGAAGAAAAAAAACTTAAATATAAAAAAACGTCCTCTCTCAAACTCAAAGTAAAAGCTGTATAAAGTAAAGTATGGCTGTCGAATATGGATGGAGCTGGGGAAGCATCACAGACGGTTCTTTGGCATTGATAATGACCCAAATTGAGCCCCAACGCAGCGTGACGTCCTGCTAAAGCAACAACGCTCCCTCTGATCTCCACATCGGAGGACTCTGGGCTATCCTGGGCGCTCGGATTCCGGCTGCCCTCCCTCTCCACCTCCCCTTGTCCAGTATAAACATAACATTTCCAGTCAGTGCAAATACACTCACGCTATCTCCCTGGCCCCTATCCACCCAAGTATGACAACAATGAATACATTAGCGTGGTTTCCAAGTTAAACACTTAGATGTGTGACCTAATGAAATTACAGGTTCCCCCTGTCTGGCCTGCCTTGACTTAGCCCTGAGAGTATTGCTATGCTAATCACATGCAAATACACGGAAACCATGGCAGACATTTAACCCCCAAGTACAGCAACGCCGCCGAATTAAACAGAACTCCTTTCTCCTTCTTATTGCCTGTTAACAGGGGATAAAAAAAAAAAACACGGTGCTGAGGTGACGCTGAAAGTACTTCTCTTTTCCCCCACCAGCATCTGTGTCTGCTGTGGATGTGCGGCTGTTCTAACCTTCGGCCCGACTCCCACTCTTCTCCCATGGCAGCAGGCATGTGGGTGGATCAGTGATGGACTTCACAAGAATAGTCACGCTGCACAGCAGCAAAGCAAAGCAAAATACATCAACCAACACAAATACATCCAAAGCGCAGACCTGACCATAATCTCAGGTCAGACAGTATCATTCATATTCTGATCCCTCTGTTCATGCTTTTATACTGCTCCTCACAATGATCATAGATACCAAAATAACACTAGCATGTCAGACAACTGGCTGTTCATTCAATGTTAGCTCTCATGCTTTCCTTTCTTATCTTATTCTAATAGCCTCTGAATATCCCTAGAATGCTACAGAGTGGTCATTTGGCCACGTTGTAAGAGACAATGATATCCATGCCACCTCTCCAGGTCTTTTATAGCCTGACTCTCTCTGGTAATAGTCCAACGTTCTCAAGGTCCAAGGCTCTCAAGGCTTGTTAGTGAGCACCTTCTATAATGTTGACTTGGAGAGGCCAAGAAAATAGATAAAAGTTGTCACTTTTGCCGATTGGCTAATGTGCACCAAACAATAGCAATCACTACAAACAAATTGTTTTACTGGTTTCATTGCTTTACATTCAAGAAATCTCTAAGCACACACAGCGAGAAACATGTACGTGTGTGTATATGTGTGTGTGTGTGTAAAAAAAACAAAAAAAACACAATGGCAGCTCCTTCACTGGGCCCTGGCCAGGTGCTGTTATTTTTCAATCAGACGTGACAAGTGTTGATGGTGAAGCGCTGACACCATGCAAGAAGGAGCCACAGGGCTTTCATTCATAACAGCAGGCAGGAGTCAGGAGCATCTAACAGGGATGGCCCGCACAGCTGTAGGGTATGTCTGCATAGATAAACACACACACATACACACACACACACACATACACACACCAAACACACACACACACACACACACTGCCTCCCAGTCTCAACATCCCCTGTTGATGACTATCAGTCAGGCTGAGAGGGGCGAAAGAGCCAGATGTATGACATTTGTTCATTATCATTGTGAATAGATTTGTGCCGCCTCACTACAATGCCTGCAATTGGGAGCTCGATGAATATCAAGCAGGCTTTTTTTGTCCTAGGGGCCAAATTTGGAAGATAGCATCCCTCTTCCCAACACCCTCTCATGCCTCTCACCACACACACACACACACACTCACACACACACACACACACACACACACACACCCTGTTCCTCTCCCTGGAGAGAAAATGACAACACCTGAAGTAGCTATCAGTCAGTCTATGGTGTCTGGCTTTATATGTCTGAGTGTGATGGGCTGAAACAGAAAGGGAAAAAGGGGGGAGCGGAATAGTAACAGAGGTGTTTGTGTGTATGTATGTGTGTGTTTGGTGTGTGTGTGTGTGTGTGTGTGTGTGTGTGTGTGTGTGTGTGTGTGTGTGTGTGTGTGTGTGTGTGTGTGTGTGTGTGTGTGTGTGTGTGTGTGTGTGTGTGTGTGTGTGTGTGTGTGTGTGTGTGTGTGTGTGTGTGTGTGTGTGTGTGTGTGTGTGTGTGTGTGTGTGTGTGTGTGTTTGGTGTGTGCGTGTGTGTGTGTGTGTGTGTGTGTGTGTATGTGTGTGTATGTGTGTGTTTGGTGTGTCTATGTGTGTGTGTGTGTGTGTGTGTACGTGTTGAAAACAGAATTTGAGACATACACTAAATGAAATATAATTAATTACAGTAATCAATTGTGCATTTAATTTGATGAAGTACAAATTAATAGCTACTAGCGAGTTTAAATACATGTGTATGTGTGTGTGTGTGTGTGTGTGTGTGTGTGTGTGTGTGTGTGTGTTCAGATACTTGGGGTGGGGGATAGAGGCATGATTGTCTGCTAGGTTAATGGTCTTGGGGTGAGTGGAGAGGGTGCAGTCAATGGACAGGATGATATCACTTGGACAAGGCCAAACAGGAGTGTGAGCAGGATGGCCGTGCCACTCATTAGTCATCAGACACACTTTTGCTTTTGCGCAAGTCAGTCAGGCTCGCACCTGTGTGTGGGGCGCCATGACGACCACGTCTCTTGATTGGAATTGGATTTCCTGACTGTTCTCAAAACACAGTGCAGTGCTTGGGAGATGGCCCATCCGTCAATGTGGAATCACTTTACACAAGTGAAGTTTTTTAGGGTGAGGAATTAAAAACTCTCTCTCTCTCTCCATAATCTCTCTCTCTTTCTCTCTCTCTGCCTCCATCTTTCATCAACATGCAAAATTTCAGACACATGTAAACACATGTACACACACATACACGCGCACACACACACACACACACACACAACCTGCCAAGAGCCAGACACAGCTTGGAGGAGTGTGATGTTGTAGGTCTCGTGTGAGAGGTCGGGCAGACTAAGAACTGTCCATCCAGTGTGAGCGTGCGCAGCTAACCAGAAAGTCCTGTAATTACCAAGTCCTCTTTGCCCTGTCCACCCAACCACGGCTGACCTTGGACGGGAGGAATCATTGTCTGTTTAGAGCACTCGGCCCTACTGGGGAACAAGCTGTGGATTTCATCAAACTACAGAACTAGGTAATCCAAGAAAAAAGCATGCCGTGTGTGTGTGTGTGTGTGTGTGTGTGTGGTATGGAAAGCTAAGCTAATTGTGTGCAAGCTATGAGGGATAACGAGGAGGCCGTCAGTGTTCCCTTCATTACTCTTCTGCTGTCGGACCCACCCTCTCGCCTCTTATTTATACCAAATTATTTGGAGGGATCATGTTCGATACAGCTCAGCTGCCCAGTGCGGCGCCCCTGTTCAGGGCAGGTTTTCAGAGGAGATAATTTATTAAAATTACTTTTTACTCATTTTGTTTAATGCATGCACTTTAACAATTAATAACCCAAGCACGGGAGATTTTCACTAAAGGCCATTAATTTGTATAAAGCTGCCGCCTCTGACAGAGGAGATTTTTTAAACTGATCAGGAGAAAGTGAAATTATTCTCTTGCCTCAGGTTAAATCTTACTTTCTTCAGGAATTCTTCTGGTCTCTCGGACGGCGCGTTATGACCTTGCCATTGATCAGCACGCACAGAGGATCCCTGCCCACCCCTGCCCACCCTTGCTTTGAGGGGCTTGTTATTTTTTTCCCCCTTTGTTTGTTTTCCCCCCTCCAATCTCTCCCATGCTATCAGAGAGTTGAGTGTTGAATATGTGAAAACTCAAGGCCTTTACGAAAGCAGGCCTGCTTTGTATCCATATCACTGGATTATCCTCTCGGCCAGCTAGCCTCCAGAGGTAGTTTGTGTGTGTGTGTGTGTGTGTGTGTGTGTGTGTGTGTGTGTGTGTGTGAGAGAGAGAGAGAGAGAGAGAGAGAGAGAAAGAGAGTGTGTGTGTGTGTGAGAGAGAGAAAGAGTAAGTGTTTGAGTACGGGTTACACTGGAGCTTTCATGTGGTGCCTGTATAAGTGAGCCTGTAGATGTGTGTGTGTGTGTGTGTCTGTGTCTGTGTGTGTTTACCCTGATTATTATTTTTGTCCAAAACACCCATTACTTGGAGACTCATACCAGCTCCTAATGGTACATGTCACTCTTTGGTCTTGCTGGCCTGGCCCTGTTTAAATAATTCAGGCCAACAACACAACGAGTCTTTTCTCTCTTAACACCCCCAGCCTCTGCATGGCGCATGGGGACCTTCACCAGCGTCCTCCACTTGCCCAGCCCTCCCCTGTTTGATCACGGCTGATATTTTCTGAGAGGGGTGAGGCTATGTTTATTTTCAAACACCTCAGTCGGGCCTTTTTCTCAGGGTGCAAACCTGGCCTCTCTCATGTCTCAAGACGAGACGCCTCTCACAGCTGTTTATTTAGACCCTGGAAACTAGCTAGCCTTCATCTGCAGGGCGGAGGCTACCACTCAGATCTCACTGGGCTGGCTGACCTACCACTGGGGGCCCTCACTTATGCACAGGGTGCTGTTGTTCAGTGACACAAGAGGGAAACTGATCCAGCCGGTCTTCTAAAAGCCTAATCTAGTGAAATTACGGGGGTTTGCGCTGTTCCTCCCTCTCTGTGCGCTCGGCCTGTTTATTTGAACGTATGTTCAGTGGAAACACAGATATCCGTCAAAGAATAATATATGAAGTCCTCTCCTGGCTGTAATTATAAGAGGCACTGGACTCTGCATTAATGTGTCCTCTCCAAACGCATTCGTCAAAATGAGTTTCTCCCTTTTTTTTCCTCGCTTGCCTTCCTTCTCTCTTTTTTCTCTCTCCCCCATCCCTCTCTCTCTCTCGCTCTCTCTCTTTCTCCGGTGGTACTTTTAAGTTCAGAGACTGAGAGCATGTCTTCATTAGTTGCATTAACATTCACAGGCTGTAGTAAATTCTGACAGTGAAAAGGTCCCCGTAACCTTTAGTTGTGCAGAAATTTACTTCCCAAGAAAATTACAGCTGGCACTGTCTTAATTAATGCTGGCTTTCTTTCTGAAAACCCAGGGCTTGTCAGGAGGAGAGGGAGCGGGAGAGGGAGAGGAGAAAAAAAAGGGAAGAAGGAAGGAAAAGTATAAGACAAAAATTGGAGAAAAAGATGACAAACTGGGGTCTGGAAATGGCCGGATGTGAGAAGAGGAGCTTTGAGATTGTGAAGGGTAATAATAACAGTGTAACACAGCCAGATCTCACAATATTATCCTTGGGGCTGCAGGGTGGCGGTGGGGGTTGGGGGGGTTAAGCATGGTTAAAAGAAGATTCTGATCTATCTCTTCTTTCCTTCTATTCTTTATTCTCTCCTTTTCTCCCTCTCTTTTTTGTTTCCCTAAAGTGATATAAAAAACTGGAGCTGCTGTGAAAACTAATACATATTTTATCTGCCGTTATCTGTGGCAAACACATTGTGTCCTGTAACCCAAATCCATCTTCAGATGGAGTGAGGGCACCATCTTGCCCCTGATTAGGTCACAAACAAATTGGAATAATATAAACAAGCTCAACTAGCGGCGGCCGAGGATGAGGGGGCAGCGTGGCAAAGCCTGGGAATGAGGCAGGCTGGGATTGATAAAGCCATGGCCCCGCTCCACTCCACTCTGCTCCTCTCCCAGTTGGAGTCGGAATGTGGCTGCCGATGTGTCAGATGAGCCTGGATTCTGCTATTCTGCCCCTATAAGGCCCTATGGGTTTGATCATTAAACGTCACCGGAGGGAACGTCTCTCTCTCTCTCTATCTCAGGCAAAAAAACACACACACACACACACACTTTCAGTCTTATATGCACATTTCATTTTCTTTTGTTTTTTAGGGGTCTTTTTTTCTCTCCGAGACACTAATTAGGGGTTGCGACTCATAGTTGCGTTGATAGACAAATGTCAGAAGACTCTGGCGTCGGCTATTAATTGCTGAAATGAAAGCCAGGGGGGAGGCAGTGGAGAGGCAGACAGCCCTCTCCTCTGAGACCCGTCTCCTGCCTCCATCAAGCCCTCACATCAGCCCCAGACAGCAGATCAGCAGAGCGGATGGGTCGGATTGTGGACCTGAGTTTACTTACACCATTCACTATGTGTTTGCTTTGTTTACTCTCCCTATAGCTATTTAGAATTCACTGTAAGATGAAGACAATTTACTTTGTATAAAGTATAACTAAAGGTTGTACTATAGGTCTATTTCCAATTAGCTGCACAAAGTAAGCATGTTTAATTATTTGTGAGAAGTTGACCATAGCTTAGACAGACACAGGCTGCCACAGTCATTTTTTTGGTTATACTTCCAATAAGCAGACTCTTGCATAACTGTGTAGTTATCACTTTATTTCGGTCAGTCGCCTTGAATAGAACTGCCTTGGAATTTTTTTTTATTATTTCTTTTTTTCCCTTTTCTTTTTTTAAACATGGGGTGGGTGACACCTTCATTAAAATGAACTCTAACGATTACATTACAAATTCCCTCCAACTCTAATTACCAGGCCATATGCCGTTCTGGAGCTCTCGAAAATGAGGAGACTCGAGAATGTCAGCAACTATTATTTTTTTTTGCCTTCTAAAATAACCACACAAATCGTGTGATCCAATCACTTCCCTCTAATTTGCAAAGCATTGCCTCCCCTCTGAAGAGGGGAGAGTGAATCATTTTTGTGACTTTAAGCAACTTAGCGCATTACCATCACTTCACTAGCACAATAAGGTGGACCAATTATATCAACTAATTAAAACAATTAAGTGGCAGAGGGCCTGGTATCTAAATTCTCCATGTCAAGCCTGAAGTCAGCTTATTAAAAGTGTCCTCTAATGAGCGTCAGACAGTCTCTCCATGTCCGCACTTTCCGGCTCTTTCTCCCCAGGACAGCCAAGTGACGGAGAGACCAAGAGCAACATAGAGAAAGACAGACACAGAGAGAGAAAGAGAGAGAGAAAAAGGGAGGGATATAGAGAGGTGGGAGGGAGAGAAGTGTGATCATGTTCATACTAAGCTTCTCAGCACTGCATATTCCAAATGTTCCTATAGGCTCAATGTTCTTTGTGTTTGACTGAGCAACATACTGTAGCATTGCACAAGTCAAAGCCTAGTTTCCCATCCTCAGTGCAGTGAGGTGTGACCTGTTCTAATTCCTAAACAGACTTTGTTTGTGCCCTTTTATTTCCTCTGCTCTGCTCTATATTCCTTTCGTACCACAGTCCTGGAATTCGAGAGCCCTTTCCGTGTCCCTTGCCATGATAAACTGCTGCTGATTCCATGACTCCAATTTGTAATTTTCCGAGTGCAGAGGTAGGACTGGGACGATTGATCAAATTGAGCAGCAACATGAGCGACCCTCTTTTTCACCCCTTCTTCTCTCTCTCTCTCTCTCTCCTGCCCTAAGACCCTGTTAAAATATTCAGGTAGATTTATGAATGGTCACTGTCTCGCCATCTATTTTTATCTTTGATATTGACAGAAATACATTCGGGAAGAGGAATTAAATGTTGGGCTCGGCGGGTGCGTCTCATCTGGGCATGTTGGATAGAGCGCAGAGTGATGGGCTGGAGGGAGGGATTACCATCAGATTAATGTTTTTGGAGGAACAAAAGTAGACATAGATTTATTCATATGGACATAGATTTATAGAGACATTGATTTATGTAGCACTTTTCCTTTTCTTTTGTATGGAAAAAAACAATGAAATGAGAATCAAAGTTCCAGCTAGTGTTCTTCCGGGTGCTCATACGTGTGAGATCACTGTATGCATTATAAAACATACATTTCTATAATGGGAACATCACAGGTAGTCTGATGTAATGGTGTATTGCAGAGCATTCCTAGTGATTCCTATGGGAGGCTGTGTGATAGAGGGACTCTGTATATACACACACATACACACACACAAATACACAGAGGTTACACACACACACACACACACACACACACACACACACACACACACACACACACACACACACAGAACTCAGAGTTGTTTCTGGTCCTGTGCTCATCCACACTGCACGGTGAGATGAGGACCAGACCCACTGCTCGGAGTGACATCATCAAAGTGTGTCTCAGGAGGGGGGGTGGCAGGGATGGGGGTACAGAGGGGGCCAGCGCTCGATCCGATTATTTGGGAAGGACAAAGTGCTTGTGTTGATGAAGAGCCGCTCGAAAAATCTGGAAGCGGAGAAAATCAATGCAGATCCACGGGGCCATGGCGCATTGATCACGTTGCCACATTGACAATCCATGCCTTGTTTAGCTATGCGAGTGAATGGGCCCAAATGAGCCACTTGTGAAAGTTTTTTTTTTTTTGGCGCCATCTTGTTTTGTTGTTTCTTTTTTCAACCCCTCTGCCTCTGTCTCTCAGTCTCTCTCTTGCTCTCTCTTTCTCCCTCTCGCTCCCTGTGTCACTGTATTGACAAGGCAGGGGAGCAGCCATGATTTATAATCACACATTCAAAAGTTTCAATGAAAAAAAAAAGACAACAAACTTTTTCAGCACAGGAGACCCAGATAGTTTGATATACAAGCCGAGCGAGACACATTTTCGTTTTTAATTCCCTGTTTTCATCCCGAGTAGCTTTTGGAAGAAAAAAAAAACATCCACCGGGTCGGTCTTTCTTATAGTTTACTGCCGAATCAATCCCCTCAAGCGGGGAGACACTCAAATGAGGGCCTCTCATTACAGCAGGACGTTGTTTGTCCAGAAATCTTTTTCCTCGCACCTTGTTAGAGATGTCCAGCCGGCGTAATTGGATCCATCTCGGTGAGAGGCGCCGGCACTGACAGACGCCCGGCCCAGAGCCTGCTTAAATGACAAATGTTCCCCCTCTTTTTAAAAGCTGACCACTTAAAGGCATGACGTCTCGTTATTACTGTGCAGACAGGGATTTGAAGGCTCTGGCAATCATGGCAGCTCGGTGCTCCCATTTCAGATACCTCTCCTCCTGAAACAATGAGTGAGAAATCACCTCACATGAAGACCTTACCATTTGAATATTGCATGGAGCTGCTTACTTGAATTATCTGATTGGTTGAATTCCTTTTGGCAGTTGTAAACAGGTGCAAGATGACGATTCATTAAACGATCTCCTTTTTTGGAACAAAATTATATTGTTTTCAAACAAAGCTGGGCGGTTGACCAAGGCAGTTTCATTTTAATTACCAGAAATTGTTTGTTTATTTTCGTGACAGCGTCATGCGAGACAATGGGTTGATTTGCTTTAACTCAATTTGGGAAAGCTTAATCCTCGATGTACCAAAAGAAAGGTTCTCTGTCTTCCAGGTGAAGACAGAAGGATCTGGTGGAAGCCCTCCAGCCCCTCAGGAACAGTCCAAACACAGGTGAGCGCCCTTCCTGTTGTCATACTTTAGGCTGCTGGTCCTGATTAAGAGAGGCCTTTGTTTAGATGGGCCGTAATTGAATGGAGTCCTGAAACGCCCATGAGTCATATATTCACCTGGAGCTGTGCTCTCTGGGTAGACATATGGGAGAGCATGGCTTTGGGTAGACCACCTGTTCAGCATTGACTGGATGTTTGTTCAGGATACAGACTTGTATAAAAAATACACAACATGTGCACAGACACAAACAAACAAATAAATTAAAAAGGTGCATTTTGACAGTGAATAACAATTTGCCCAGGCTTGATAAATATCAAATTATAAGCAGCTCGAAAGCACAGGCAGCCATCTCACATCACAGGATTATTCAAACCTGAGCCAAGAGTTGAATCTGACACTCCAGATCATGTTTGGTTTGTCTGAGAACAAAACAACTGGAGTGCACTGAGACAAAGGCCCGACCCACTTTTTCTCTACATGCGGCCCAGTACCAGACAGTGACAAACCAAATGATAGTTTATGTCTTATGTTTGACACCAAGGCAAAGGCCAGGTATGCACAGAGAGAAGGACCCAAAAGTCAATAAAAAAGACAGAGAAAAAAGAAGTCCCTGAAATGGAATGAGGGGGCACAGAGATGGACATAGCATTGGATTTATTGGGAGTGGGGCCTTGCCTATTTCATGCCATCATTAGCTGATTAGATAGTTGATGGCGGGGGTGGGGGGGGGGGGGGTGGCGGGGCAGGCACAGCAAGAGTACCCAGGGATGGGATGGGAGTCAACCATTTTCTCATCAGCAAAGGAGCCCTGGCAGCCCTCAGCCTGGCGTGGGTTTTGGTTTGAGCTTGTCATCCTACCACTGGAGCCAGAGATACAGTACCTGCAGAGGATGTTTAATATTCTATCCAATGTCCCTCTTCCCTTAACCGGAGAGATGTTTTTTTACTGTCTCCAGAACAGCAGATGTAAACAAGCCCAAGAGTCCTTGTTAGTAGTGGGAACTCTTGCATTGGAAGGTGAGTGTGTGGCTCTCTTGGTTGAAAGCTTGTTTTCAAATGTGCAGACTCATGTTTGGAGTGCGGCGAGACGAGCCGTGTTCCCGTCCAGCAGCTGTCACCTCTGTTTCCCCGCTGGAAGCCTCTTCCTGCTCGAAGACTGATTTAAAGCTGCGCAGGTCAAAACCCACTTATTCCTTCCTATTCGAGAGGAAGTCAGCATGGCTAGCTAAGCATAACAGTGTGTGTGTGTGCGTGTGTGTGTGTCTGTCTGGCAATTTACTACAAATCTCGAAGGCCAACTGTCACAACTTGACATAAATCCATCTCCTTCTAAACCCAATGTCCTGTGCCTTTTTTTAAAAACTGGAGACTTCAAGACTGCATCATCATTTTCTGTCTTACTTAACCCTTTTTTTCCCTAAAACCACTACTGACAGCCAACACATCTCAGGCGCTACAACCCCTCCATGACCCAGAAGTCATGTAGCACACAGGGGCTCTACTCAGCCAGTTAAGTCGCCTGCATGTGAGGAGACAAAAGCAATTTGCAAAGTTGAAATGGAGGAGTGATAGGCCATCCCTTCTGCAGTGGGGCTGGGGGGGGAGGGGACTGCTGGGGAACCTTCTGATGAGCAAAGGTAATTCAGCCGGCCGCTCTCCACTGTTGCTCTTATCTGCTTTATTGAACATAGCACCCTGTTTCCACAGCCATTTACATAAACTGAGGAGTCTATATATTAAAGAAGCACCAAATGACTCATGACTGGGACACCACAGCCACTTGGTCCTCTCTCCCTCTCCCTCTCTCTCTTTCTATCTTTCTCTCTCTCTCCCCTCCTTTACCCTTCTCTCTCTCTCTCTCTCCTCCACCTCCCTCTGCTCCCTTCTTCCGCCGCACCTCTGCATTGCAAACCCTTACATTAAATTGTGATAGATGAAGAACGGAGGCCATTCATACAAATCAATGACTTTAGTGTGTGTGTCATTAGCCTGAGAGATGCAGGCAGCGGTCAGCGCCATAAATCAAGTGATGATCGGCCTGTCTGTGACGCCGCGCCAAACCTACACACGCGCATGCATTAGGGGAAGGCTGCACCCTCGCTGGGAAAGAGGGAGACTGAGGGGGAAAGAGAGAGAGAGAGAGAGAGAGAGAGAGATGGAGGGACTGAAGAAGAGGAAGAATGGTGTGAAAAAGGACAGTATAGGCAGCCATTAGCATAGCAGTTTTACCCTCGTGCGCTCACATATGGTGTCTGGGTGTGTGTGTGTGTGTGTGTGTGTGTGTGAGTGTGTGTGTGTGTGTGTGTGTGTGTGTGTGTGTGTGTGTGCGCAAGAGAGTGCTGGGAGCAGAGAGTAGGTCTGACCCACACCACCCCCTGTGACATGACAGGCCAGTGGATTAATGACCCTCCACTCTTGATCCTCAGATGCAGATCCTGATGCTAAGACCCAGCGACCCAGAAATCCAGGGAGACAGCGGTCAATAGGAGGCTCCTGGACAGGCCATTCACCCTCCATGGGGCTGCAACAAGGAAAAATCATTCCCCCTTCCCACCGGAGGCTCTTTGATTTAATATGAGCAAACACATACACAATGGCGGATGAAATTTAATGAGCCACTTGGCTCTTAACTGTAGCATTAAAAACATTGCGAAGGAGGAGGGCAATATTTGATTGTTTAGAGAGCAATATCTAGATGTTTGCTGTGTTGTGAGTCAGGCTTAATCAACAGCAGCCCAAGTGTAAGTTTGAGAGCACAGAAAAGTACAATCACACAGACTCCAGTCTTGCACAATAAAAGTGACTAGTTGTATAGAAATGTTATGGTGAGTTTACATGAGGGGAAACCAAATGCCCATAGACATTAGGTAATACAGACATAAATAATTAATCTGATTTATCCTGTTTTTTCGCTTGATTGGTGATACACACTTTGAGACTTCAAACAGCAGCTTTTGCATATATTTAAAGTCAATTTATCATGAAAACTTTGTTTATTTTAGTCTGTATGTGGAAATCATCACAAAAAGACTAAAAAGAGTGCTAAATAACTAGCCAGGCTCCTCTCTAGAGACCCCCCTCTGCATTTGATCTAAAGAAATTAAAACTAATTATCTATTTATAAACAAAGTAACATTCATTTTCATCTCTGAGGTTGGTTCCCTCCACAATAGTGTTGATGAAAAAAAATCAATTATAATTCTCTCCTTTGTAATACGAAGGGTAAATCACCCATTTTTGATATCTGGCAGTAATTTGATCTCTGTAGAATACCAGGAGATGTTGTCTTGCAATTTAAATGTGTACTTGTGTGTGGATTATAACTGTGTGTGTGTGTGTGTGTGTTTGTATGCATGTGTGCATTATAACTGGTAGTGTGTGTGTGTGTGTGTGTGTGTGTGTGTGTGTGTGTGTGTGTGTGTGTGTTATGTGTGGGTTACTGCACATGTCGTGTGGGTCCACATGTAAGTGCATGTGTGGGCTGCTGCATGTGATGGTCCATCACTCTGTAATTAATCCTCTCTTAACATGGGTACAGAAAGTAAAATACACACACATTTTTCCCCACCCAAGAAAAAGGGGAGAGACTGTCTCCCTCCTCAGAGCATAGGCTCCCTCCTCTCCCCCCCCGGTGTACTGCAGTGCTTCCCCAACCAAGCCCTGCTGGAGCTCCCGGGTGGTGGCCAGGCTCCTCTGCCTAATTTCTGCCTGTGTGAGTGTGAGTGTGAGTGCGGAACTGAACAGGCCTCTCATGATGTATGGCCATTGACACCATCAGACAAAGGTATTATTAGCGTATTAGGTGGAACTGGGACAGGGTGCACTCTTCTAAAGAGCTCTGGTGCTTCCAAAAAAAGGGGGGAGGGAGGAGAAAAAAGAAAACCCTGGGGCACGATGATCCCTCCCCAATTATGACACACTGGGACTGGTACACTTAAGGGGTCACACATGAAAGCCAATAAATGTTTCTGAAATGAACCTTGCCCTGCTGTAAAACCTCTGTGTGTGTGAGTCAGTATGTCTGAGTATGTACATCTGTGGGACTGTCTGTGTGTGTGTGTGTGTGTGTGTGTGTGTATGTGTATGTGTGTGTGTGTGTGTACGAGCGTGTGTGTGTGAGTGCGCGTGTGAAAAAGAGAGTTTGTGAGTATGCGAATGCATACTAATGCTTGTGTGTGTGAGTGTGTGTGTACGTGCCAGCGTGTGTGTGTGTGTGTGTGTGTGTGTGTGAGTGTGCGTGCGTGCTGTTCATCCTTGGCTCCAGCGACCCATACAAAGACCAGTGAGATGCACAGGACCCCTGTGAACCACCAACACTGACAGAGGAGAAGAGAGAACAGGAGTGAACCTAGAGGAAATGAAGGAAGAAATAAATATCGCCTGGGCACCAGGGACGATGGAGTATGACAAGGAAGAAAGATAGAGAGAAGGTGAAAGAACTGAGAGAGAGAGAGAGAGAGAGAGAGAGAGAGGTGGATGGATTGTCACTGAGCCCCTCTGCCTACCTGTCTGCCTGCCACCCCCATTCCTCTTGTTTTGCTGTTCTGCCTTTAGTGTGGAGGAAGCCTAATTAGCTGCAGCACTGGGCCTCTCTCCTTGCCCTTAAATCAGTAATTGGTTTCAGTGCTCAGACTGTCAGGAAATTAACACATCACACTGTGACAGCTGCTAATTTTTTTCGCTCGTATTTGTCACGTGAGTCGCTGCTGATTTGCCAGGGAGCATAACAAACGAGTGGTCTGTAATCAGAGGCCACTTGCCGCTGTGCCACTGTGCCATCGCCAGCACCATGTGTTTGGAAGAGGGAATGTGTGTGTGTGTGTGTGTGTGTGTGCCTGTGCCTGCACGCATTGTTTTGTTTGAATATGCCTCTTGGAGCATTTGAGTGTCTCTGTGTGAGTTAGCAACACCAGATGTGTGTGTGTGTGTGTGTGTGTGTGTGTGTGTGTGTGTGTGTGTGTGTGTGTGTGTGTGTGTGTGTGTGTGAGAGAGAGAGAGAGAGAGACAGAGAGAAAGCAAAGGAGAGAGAGAGACAGAGAGAAAGCATGTTTGAGAAAGGGTGAGTACAGTAAGGAAGAGGAACCAGGGTTTGTGTGTTTGCGTGCTTGTGTGGGTTACACAGTGCGACAGAGAGAGACAGGACAGGTGACAATCAATGGTTATAGATATAGTGTGTGAATGGATGTGTGCTCACACACAGAGGAATTATTTCTGTTCTCTCTGCATTGATATTTCTATGTTATCCGTTGCCTACATTAGCTTCATTAGCTTTCTTTAAGGAGTTCAGTCTCTGATCCCAGACCTGTAACTTCTCTGCAGAATAAGCCCCATACCCACACTGTCTATTTCTCTCATATACTCGCAGATGCATTTATTTGCTTATCGTAGTTGTTGCTGTAACCCAACAGGCCACATTGCCACTGACAGATTAGGCCAATAATGATAGCATGATTAGACTCTGATCACTTAGTGGCTGATAAGACAGCCATTTAACACTGCAGATAAGATCGCGTGCTGGTGGAGGTCACCTGAAGGACACTGATGCAATCTTTCCCACCCTGGAAAATGTGACTTTCTCTCGGAAGTATCTCATGTTTTATATACCTCTGATCGGGGTTGTAAAATATTAATTCATTGGCTCGTGATGTTGTTTTGCTCCGGCCACCTTGGGGGTGCTGATGGCTCCGTCCAGTAAACAAAAATAATCTGGGCGCATTGAACGCATTGAAATACGAGGCGCAGATGAGGAAACGTTCTTCTTTTCCATCTTTTTAATGTTTTCGCAGCGCGTCTCCTCATGGGGAGAGGCCAAAATGTGGGCAGGACGTGTATAAATCCCTCAAAAACTACAGGCAGATAATGGTCCAATTAACCTTTTCAGAGTCCCCCCTCCGTCAGCAGAATTTATGGGCGCTTTTTATGAAATGAACTTCTCTGCTCTGTGAACTGCCGCTGATAGAGATCGCTGAGGATCTCTCCCCCATGCTCGCTCAGAGTCACGCCACTTCCGTCAGGGAAAAGAGAGAGGGCAAAAAATCTAAACTAAACTAGATAGAAGGATAGGGAAAATGAAAGGTTCTAAAGCAGATGTTTACTGGGGAATGGAACTGTTCTCGTCTCTGCTACTGTATTAGTAGTTGGATTGCAAAGGGGGATGGGAGTTGTGGCGGTGAATGTGAAGGACGTTAGACGCTAACATCAGCCCAACATGTTGGAGAGAGTGGTGAGGGCAAGGGGTCAGAAGGGACCCCAGATGGGGATAGGCCAATGGGCTGTGTGGGGGCAGACAACCGGGAAAGGGTCACAACACACCCTGTACCATGGACAACCCTGCAGAAAAACAGTCGTCCTCTGCCGTTCGTTCGTCCGGGTGAAAGGTCAAAAGGTCACACAGCATGTTTGTGCCACCTCTTCTCAAGGACTCACCTTGAAGGTATTGCAGCCCAAGTCTTCCCTGTTCATACATGTCTACTTCACAAAGTGCAAAATAAACATCTTTTAGTCTGTTATATGAAGTGCTCATGTTGTGTTAAATTAGAAAATGTGTTTCATATGTTTGCAACACACCAGCAAGGAGCATACACCAAGTATGCATGTAGTAAGCCCAGTTACATACACCAAGTATGCATGTAGTAAGCCCAGTTACATACACCAAGTATGCATGTAGTAAGCCCAGTTACATACACCAAGTATGCATGTAGTAAGCCCAGTTTCATACACCAAGTATGCATGTAGTAAGCCCAGTTTCATACACCAAGTATGCATGTAGTAAGCCCAGTTACATACACCAAGTATGCATGTAGTAAGCCCAGTTGCATACACCAAGTATGCATGTAGTAAGCCCAGTTGCATACACCAAGTATGCATGTAGTAGGCTCAGTTACATACACCAAGTATGCATGTAGGAGGCTCAGTTGCATACACCAAGTACGCAGGTAGTAAGCCCAGTTACATACAGCAAGTACGCATGTAGTAAGCCCAGTTACATTCAGTCATTAGCAGGCTATACTGTAAGTTACAGTTCTGAGGCAATAGTTCACACAGAGAGGGAGGTAGGAGGCAAGGCTGTTTTATTACATTTCTTGAAAAAAAATAAGATGCCTCTCCAAAATCCAGTGAAATGGAATAAAAAGACATATCTGCACTGAAGTCAGAGTAGAAGGAGAGGGATGGAGGGAGACAGAGCACAGACAAAACAGTCGGCTGGAGCCATTGTCACCGCACATTAATCAAGTAGTTCAGCGTTTAAAAAGACGAGAGGATGCAAGGACAAACAAATAAAACAAAAGAAGAAAGAAAATACTGTCGTTCAGAAAATATATCCCGGTCTATAAACTGTTCCCTTAGGTCCTTGTTGTGTCTCATTGCATTTGTCTCTGTATGTTTGTATATGTGTGTTCTTCTTCTCTTGTGTGAGTGTGCGTGTGTGTGTGTTTTGTTTGTGTATATGTGTACTAAAGTGAGTGTGCGTGTTGGATGTCTGTGAAAAGCCACTCTATTTGAAGCCTGTCAGTGAACAGAGAAAGTCTATTTGGGCTGTTCACCAGAGTGTGTTTTGCGCGTGTACAAGTGCATTTGAGGGTGTGGATGTGTATGTTTGTGTGTGTGTGTGTGTGACACCCTGAGGGTACAAATACAGTTATACAAAACAGGGGGAGGTGTTGGTGGGGGCAGCCTGTGTGATATTTCTTGATTTTGACAAGCACCCTGCCAAGGTGAACCCTGAGGGTACAAATGTATGTTTGTGTGTGTGTGTGTGTGACACCCAGGGGGAGGTGTTGGTGAGCCTGGGTACAAATACAGTTATATAAAACAGGGGGAGGTGTTTTTGGGGCAGCCTGTGTGATATCTTGAAGGTGACCCTGTATCAAGGTGAAATTGCTCTCTCTGAGCTCTCTTTCTCTCTCTCTTTCTCTCCCTCTCTCTGCTCCATCCTCTTACATGAAGTTAGTGTTGTTTTCTCCCTCATCTCTTTTCAAATGTGGCAGAGGGCTGGTGTGAGAGGTGGCTTCTAGCGCCTCCGTGTTTGGTGAAATTGGACTGCCTCTCCCCATTATTGTAAACATCATCCCCCTCGACATGGCTGCCGGTTGCCGTGGTGTCGGACGGAGCTGCCTTGGATACATCTGCTAAGAGAGATCCATTAGGGGCAAACTATTTTTGATTTACATGTTGAGACTTTTTAAAACTGTCACATCCACTGGCTTTTCCCAAAGACAACTTGTGTGTGTGTGTGTGTGTGATTCTTTTTTTTTCTTTCTACTTTTTTTCTTTCTCCCATTCTCTTCTTCTCCTCTGCTCTCGGGAAGGCAGGATTTCTCTCTCCTTCAGCGAGGGTCACATTGCAGCAGGCAACCTCGCTGGGCTCAGTAAACAACACCCGTGCCGCTTGCACCCTGGCATCTACCTCATTATGGCACATGCACAACTTAATGACCTTACCATCAGCGCTGCTTCCCATCACCTGTCATACAAGCAATTAATTTTATCCAACCCACGAATTGCTGCAGATCATTTAAAGTTTTGGAGTCATAATGTAATTTTCTGTATATGAAAAAAATTACAGCATGTGACACAGATATGGTATCATATAAAAAGACAACAAAAAGCTCATTAGGCATGTAAAACCGTCAAAGAAACCCCTGCTTTCTTCACTTTCCCCACAATTAAGAGCGGAACGATGTAGCCCGTTGCTGAGGAACACTATTAAACTCTAACATGACGCTGAACTGCAGATCAGAAGACAGTAATTCTGGAAACAGTTCTTTTGATACACTCTGCAAAACTGAAAAAAAAACAAAAAAAGTTTCACCTTCTGTTCATAAGTGATGAAGGGACACATGAGAGGCTGTGAACGTGTTTGATAGATTCATTAGAGGAGCATAGCTTGGAAGAATAATTCAAACGTCACAAAAATGTAAAATATACAGACAAACACACAGCTCCTCAAAAACAGACACAGATGCTCATATTTTATAATTTGCTGATCATTCATCCTTGTTGTTAAAATATTTCTGGATAAAGCCCCCTAAACCTCCTGAATGTGTACTGAACTGAATAGCATTTTAAAATATCAGGGCAATTTCACCTTTTGAGTATTTGACAATTTGTTATTTCATGCTCCCATTTTCAGGGGAATTAGTCAATTAGTATGCTTTACATATACATACATTTTATATGATATTTACTAACAATTAGTCTTTTCCATCGATATCATTCAGACAGTTCTATTCCCCCGTCAGATCCATTACACGTCTAAGGGCCTGTGGATGTGCTGGAAGCTGATGCTTCATCTTCCCTTGCTACAATTTTATGAATCCATGCGATTTCATAAAAGTCCCATTATATCAAAATTTACTGATGTTATGGCTTATGCTACAAATATCTCACAAAGGTGTGAATGTCGCCAGTGGCTGAGCTGGTAAAGAATGGAGCAATAATATGTATTGTGTGTGTGGAGGGCATATGTTCTGAATGACAATATGAGCTCCTTTATGCTCCTGCCTCACCATGGGACTACATAAAGAAGGCACTCATTAATGCATTATAAGTAATGGATTAGGCCAATGCTTCTTTATGGACGTTTTGATTCCTTCACATGTTAAAGATGTGCAGCACAGCCGCATTTTCACCAGTGCCTCCAGGCAGGGAGACATAGCAGGCTGACTCCTATTGTGGCTAATTTGTTCCAAAGACATGCAGGATAGCACAGGTTTAGGAGAGTATGACAGAGTGAAAAGGCGTGGACTTGGAAAGCCATGACAGTTATATGGACAGGTAGTTTTTTTATATATAAACAGAATAGAATATTTTTATTATTTTTTTTTCTCTGAATGAACAGATCAACAACACAATACATTCTGCTATCATGTTTGTCAGAATGTCCACATCTTTTATATTGGCTTGGCTTCTAATGCTATCATAGTCACATTGAGAAGGACCTTGGCTACTGGACATTTATAGTAGCGTAAAGGTTAACATGTTATGACCTGCTAAAATGTGCCTCAGAAAGTCTAAGCTCCCACATTTCATACAGATCTCCAACAGTGGATTATTGCCACCACTGAGCATCTTGACCTTATAGGTAAGTGTGCGTCTTTATGTGCTGTGATAAAACTAATTTGAATGTGTGATAAATGCATCGCGACCCCATTGGTGTGGCTTCACAGATTAAAAGAATCTTAAACATTTTCCACCGTGACGCACAGAACAGTTCCTGCTCCCCTCTCAGTTCTAATTCAAATTGAATTTCAAATCCTTTTCATTTTTTTTCCATTACCATTTAAGTCTTTCTTCGAAAGTCTAAAGATGCATCATATTCCTACTTCACAGGAAATGCAACAGGAATATAAATGAACAAAAGTCCTTCTTGCTGAATGTGTGTTCCATGTATACTGCCAGAAGCAACAGTATGATGGGGCGGGGAAGGAGCTGAGCCTGGGCTCCAGACGCTGACAGTCTGGGTTCCTCCACTCTGGGTCCTGGGTCACGGCCCTGGATGCCCAGAGCTCTGTAATTGCATGCTTGTATACCAAAGGAAATACTTCACAGTATAAGCGCAGGTTTCAAGGACAATTGAACTCTATTGGGCGGAAATTAGGTTTGGGCCTCCACTGATGATAAAGTGTGGCGCCACAGCACCTAATGACCCTTGTGATGTTGCAGGGAGCGGGTCAATGACTAATAAGCAAATATCACACGTAGCAAGCCATCTCTGTCGTCTGTCACAATTAAGCATATGTGCATCCTTGTCCGTTTGTGTGTGTATGTCCAACTCTGTGTGTGTATCTTTGCTTTATTCTTTCCTTTTTATGTATAATCCCTCTGCTCTATCTCTAAAACATTCCAGTTCTTAAAACTCTTCTGAGTTCAATAGCAGCTTTGTCTTTTTTGTCCAACATACACATTCAATCATCCCGTAATTATGCTCTAAAAACACATAGTTGATCAACTTTGCCTGTGCTGTTATGAATATCTGCTATGATACTATATAATACCACGGAAAAAAAAACATAGTCTCTAGATCTCTAAGTGTATATTATGTGAACAATTATTTCATTTCAAATGATCCATTATTCTACTTCTTTTGCTAAATAAGTATATATTATGCTATTCATCAATTGTGGATGTAGGGATGACACATCTTCCCTGTTCCATTCATCATGATTATGGGCTGATCATTCTCATTTGGTAGCTTGGACCAATGCAGCAAGGGTTCTCTGTCTGGCCATCAGCTTTGCTACTGCACCAAACCTTCCCCATTCCGCTGTGAACTGCCAAGTAGTTCCTTTACCAGCAGCTCTAAGAGCACCTGCACTTATCCTGAATGTAAACATCACATTTATGTTCTTATATTTATTTATGCAGATATGTGTATATTGTTTAGATAAATGAAGACTCAAAGGTATGTGTGTGCCAGGAACACCATTTAAGGTTTAGAAGAGGATAGCATAAATAAAGGTATTGAGTGTCTCCCAACTTCCACAACAACACACACCGCTCAGCAATCTGAATGTGCTGTTTTTGTATTCTGTCATTACTGTTTATATTCATATGTTCTTTATTTCATAATGATTTGAAGGTGTTATAAAGCTATTGTTTCTTTGACAGGGCTTTGCTTTATTTGTGCCCGTGCCTCTATTGTGGCATGGTGTGTGTGTGTGTGTGTGTGTGTGTGTGTGTGTGTGTGTGTGTGTGTGTGTGTGTGTGTGCGCCCTTAACCTTGCCCCCCACTGTGTGAGCAGCATGGGCGATGTGGTGTGTCATCAGGCGCTCTGCCAGAACAGCCGCTTCCTCCCTCTGATCTGCTCTTCATTCCACTGGCCTGGTCTGGCCACGGCCTGGCCTCTGGTTTGCATTGCATCATTTTTACATAAGGCAGTCTGGTATCAGGCAGCTCCCAGTGAGCTCCCACTTCAACGGCAATAATACACAGAGAGAGAGAGAGAGAGGAGAGAGAGAGAACGCACACACACACACACACACACACACACACACGTGCAGGGACACTAGCACATGCGTGCACAGACACAACATTTGAGACAGATTGGCCTGTTGCTAATTAGATGGATATGAGAGCAATCTGGTGTTTCTGTTAATCTGCCGCACTCTTTATCTCAACATGATCTGGAATATCCATTAGGAGCTCTCTGTCTCTCTCTCCCTTTCTCTCGTGATTCATTTGTTTGTTTCGTGTGTTAATTGTATGCTCATGTTGCAAGTTTATTATCATTCTCTGCCTATCTACTTTCTTCTTATTACCAGTTCTGAACATTACAATCTAGTGCCTGTCCAGTGGAACACACATGCATTGGTTTAATGGAAAACCAGAGTGATTCCTCAAGGCTCAAAAAATTATATGAAATAAATGATCTGTATTGAACAAGGACAGTTGAGACCATACACTTGATACACTATACACTGTACACATGAGTCAAAAACTGGTTTGCACAGAAGTTGTGGAATACACAGGTAAAAATGGTCAACCACTTAGTGAGGTAATACTCAGCTCATAATACTTTAGTAAATGATGACTATAATAACTAAATAATTTTAGATGACTAAATAATTTCCCTGATTATTTTTAATATATCTTTGATACTACTACAAAGAGGTCTTGTGATTCACTAGCACTAAACGTAGCTAAGTTTAGCTAACTAAGTTTAACTTCTGTCAATGTTTTGCTTTTTTTAGCATGAGAATTCACATCTGACAATCACACGGCAATCATTCTATCATTAGTCATAGAAAGGTAAATCTAAGCAATATATTAAATACCTCAAGTTTAGCTTCATTTAATAACAACATCCACAAGCCCAGGTTTCTCCTGATTAAAGCCTAGCTTTAAAAAAAGAGGGGGCATGCTGTCCCACTGGCCCATTAGCAGGTCGGTGCATAACTGTCCCATATTTTCAGCCTATTGTCCACTTTCTGTTAGTGGTAAACATTACTTCCCATCTGAGAAAAAAGAAATCGTATTATCATTGTAATCCTGGAGCCTATCTTGTAAACATACAACATAAAGGCAAGTAGAGCAGCTGTACAAATGCATGACAATAGCAGAGTAAAGTCTGTACATTGATGCTCTAAACGGTCTGATCATAGACCAGCACCACTGATATAAATACATATATTTGTCATTTTTTCCATCATCATGGAAAGTGTTATATTTACTTTATATTGTTAATATACATGCTATATAATGAACACATACTGTGTTTTTAATTAGAACAGCTTGAATGTTTTGATGAAAGCATCAAACTAACTGATTAACCTTTTTTTTAATTTTGAAAAGAGCAGACTGAGGTATGTCATTAACTCTGAGTATTGGTAAATAGTACAACAGTACAATTCTCTCTCTCTCTCTCTCTCTCTCTCACACACACACACACACACACACCACACACACCCACACACACATGCACGCAGCTGCTCTTTAGGAACAAATCCGACAGAGTGGTCTGTGCTTTCATTGGGGAAGCCTTTGAAAATGGCACAGCTGAACGGCCTGTGCCACAGTATCAATCAAGCCTTTTGCAGTCCATGACATGGGCAACAGGAGAATAAATGTCTTCCATGCTCGGCTCACCAGAAAGCCTGCTTTGCCGTCTTCAATCTGCAATGCGAAATTAACCTCTGTTTAATCGGAGAGAGCCAAGGCAGAGTGGGAGGAGAGCGGAGGAGTGACTGAGAGAGGGAGGGAGGCAGCCGCTGGATGAAGAGCCCCTGACAACGCGAGAGTTCAAATCCTGTGTGGCGTTCAATTATACTTCCATGTTTGGTCTGTCCTTGAGAGGAAACCCCCTCGCTTCAGTGCATTATACCCACTCCATAACAAATGGCATGGCAAGATCCACAGAGGAGACAGCAAATAGTGTGTGTGTGTGTGTGTGTGCATGCAAACATATGTGTCCTCACATGTACACACACAGATGCACATACACACAAGTACATAGTTTGTGTGCTTTCACTTTATGTGTGTGTGTGTGTGTGTGTGTGTGTGTGTGTGTGTGTGCGTGTGCGTGTGAGTCTGCCTGCATGTGCATGAGAAGGAATCTTTTTGTCATGTGCTTTGGCAAAATGACTTCCCTTTTGATAAAAGGCGCTGTCTGGGCCGTGATGTGGTGGGGAGAGTAGAGCAGAGGAGGATCTGAAATTGTCTAATGCTGATTGTGATTGCCAAGCGGAGGCAGGGCTATTATATCACTGAATCTTTGTTAAGCAGGCCCACAGAGTGCCTGACAGTATAATTAATCTTGCCACATGAACAAAGAGAGCACACTCAATAGTATCGAGGACGCTTATTAAAAATACTAAACACCCCCCTCGCCCTGTTTAAAGGCAAAACCTTTTTGAAATTGTATCATTATCTTTGTGTTTTGCAGATTTTTTCCCCTTCCTCTGCGAGGTGATTATGGATACGAGTGAGGAAGGGATGACTGATATTACAGGATGGTGAAAAATGATGCTTATGAGTAAAAGACATCAGCTCCATAAGCACTTGGAATTCTTTATTTCTCCATCTCTCTCTGTTCTTGGAGCAGAGATGATATTTGGCTTCAGCTTTCATGAGAAAAAGAAATTTGTTTGAAAAATTGCTGTCATTTTGAGAAAGAAAATATATTATTTTATTGCTGTTTTGTTTAGTAAGGTCACATTTTACAGCAAAACCTTTGCCTAACCTTTGTACTAGTGATGATGTTTGCTGTGTTTATTTTCTCTTATCACAGAGAATTAGCCCACTGTCCATGAGCTGTGAGGTTGCCGAGTGATCACTACTTTCCCAGTCCAGTCCTGGTCTGTTCCCAGCCAGAGCCAAACCTGCTCATGCCTGCTGCTGTAAGAGAGGGCCCTGCTGCACAGCCATACGCGTTTATCCAGTGTGTGGGTGCGTGTGTGTGTGTACACGTGGTGTGTGTGTAGGGGGGAGGTAAACAGAGAGAACGGGGAAGAACAGAGAGAGAGAGAGAGAGAGAGGGAGCAAAGGAACTCTGCTGACCATGGGCTCCCAATGACACTGCAAAGGGGGGAAGCAGTCTGTTGTTGCCTCTCCGTGCCGCCGCTGGTGCTGCTGGGAGATTGGTGCTCCATGGGCGTCATGGTTCACAGGGAAGAGCACCTCCAGCCCGCCGCCCCCATCACGACCTCTTAAACACCACTTTTCTGGGGTTGTGATGGCTCACCGTGGGGGCCCGCTGAGAGCCAGGAAGGGGAGGAGAAGCTTAATTTAGCAGAAACACACACACACACACACACGTGTGTGCATGCAACACATAGGCCAGATCAGACCCGCAACCACAAAATGGTTCTAATATATTCCCAGTGCTACTTGTGAATATTAATAAAAAAATTCATAATTAATTTTGCCCAGGGCATGGAAAGATATACTAGTTTTAATTAGTGTACTGTACTCTTATGCAATTAAAAAATAATTGATGTCCATACGTATTGGCGTTTCCTGTGATCGCTTTTCTTGCTGGTGTCAACAGAGGCTGTGGCAAGATTCACTTCTCAATATTCTTCCACTAAAGTGAACCCAGTAAATTCAAGGGTGATCTAATCGTCACTGGTGTATGGAAATATAGCATTTAAAGGATGCTAACTGTAAGACTAGCTGATGGGCTAGAATTAAGAGATTCTGGAAACTTGTGGCTTTGCTATTGTAGGTGCAAATGTACACTGACTTCTTTCAAATTGTCCTCTTTTTTTACTTGGTTTGCAGTTCTGTGCGTGGTTAGAATAGGCTCTCCCCTCTCTCTCTCTCTCTCTGCATGGAGAGGTGGCAGATGGATGTGTGAGAAGCAGGAAATCTGCTCCTGTCCGTGTCAGTTCTGCTCCACAGAGCAGTGATAACTGAATAATAATCCTGATGGTGTGCTCTCTCTCTCTCTCTCGCACTCTCCTGCTCTCCACCTCTCCCTCGCTCCTTCTCCTTTTAGCCCTTCTCACAGTCTCTCCTATCTTCTCCATCATCCCTCTATTTTTCTCCTTCACCATCATCTCTTCATTGCCCTTCATCCTCTATTGGACCAGTGGACTGGATATCTGGTATACTTGTGCTACACATTTAGACCAAGCTAAACGGAGACTCAGAGAAACAGAGAACAGGAGTACATGTAGGATAGTCTCATGCACCATAACAATGTACTGTCTTTGTTGGATACTTCTGTATGCAACATCATTGTGTTGACTACTCTAATTATTGAAAGTAGATGACAGAACCTTTCTGTCCTTTGTAGGGATATATGGAATGAAATTGATCACTCAAATGACAAGAGAAATTAAGTTCTGACAAAAATCTAAAGTTGAAGCAATATAGAAAATGTAAAAATATGTCATTGCTTATTCATTTCAAAAGCCAGTCATATATAATATTTGTGATTATTTTTCAGGAAGACTGCGTTATAATGACTTGTTGCTCTCTAGTTATGAATATGATCTTCCATATTTTTTCTCCCTTCATCTGTGTTTCTCTCCCCCCTCCCTCCTTCTCCCTCCCTCTCTCCCTTTCCTTCTCTCCCTCTGGATTACACGGTAGGAAGCCACTTGGGCCGTCATGTGACTGACTGACTGCCATCAGCACCTTTAGATGTAAATTCAAATTTGCCTGAAAAGGAGAGGCAGACAGGAAAAAGAGAGGGGGATTTATGCCACACAGATGTCAAGGGAGGAAAAAAGTGAAGGAGAGAGAGAGGAAGAGACAGGGAAAACTTCAGAAGCCCAGCTAATGGAGTTGGCATGAGATTTGAGGATTTAATATTGCATGCGCCTGGGTTTTTTGTGCAATTGACCAACATGACATGCCTAACTGTCTAAATGGGAGCCTTTATGATGATAAGATCGCTGGCTAATAAGATATTTATGTGACACGCTGGCTGACGGATCCATCTCCCCACTGCCATCTTCACGCCTCGCCAAGCCGGTGAGGATCAAACGCAAATTCACCAAATGGGCTCGTTAAGCCAGGCGAGCAGTCCATAAATGAATATTTGGAGGAAGTTTTGCGAGCTCACATAGGAAAGTTAGCTCTCAACAAATATTTGCCACGGAAGCATTCCAAACTAATGTTTCATGTTTCATCAGAGTATAAACATCAGCCACCAGCTAAGAAAATGTTAAGAGTGAGCCGATGGCATCTTTAACACAAAGGCATGGTGTTTTTGTACAGGTGTCAGTGGAGGGTTCATTTATACAAGGCACAAAAGTCTGCTTTAATTAGGTCGGCACACTAACGACTCATTATGGAATTTAGAGAGGGCAATTAATGGCCAGTTGACAGTGTGAGTGCGTGTGTTGATGGCTGTCAGACGTCTATCAGTACACGAGAGAGAGAAGGAGAGAGAGAGAGAGAGAGAGAATGAGAGTAGGCCTGTGGCTCTGGGGTGGGAGCTCGTCAGCACTGTGGGGGTGACATATGACAAGATGTGTGTTTTCAGTCCACACACACACGCACACACACACACACACACCCACACACACACGTTGGCATGGCGATCGTGGCCCCATGGTAATTAGTTTAATGGTGCTAATGAAGGAGTTGACATGGAAACATGCGGGGCATGAATAGCTGTTGATCAAAACACTCAGTCAAACATACATACAGTACAACATAGACATGCTAACACTAACACACAAACACACACGCGCACACATTTCCATATTACTGCGATCAAACAAGTAAATTATGAAAGATGTAAATACAACCTGTTAGATGGATAATGTACATCTGAACATATGGCACCTGGAAATAGATGTTGCAGGTAGAAATACATCTGGCCTTGGATTTGTGAAAAAATATAACCCTTATCGGTATAGATTATAAGAGAACAAGACCATTGGCATTGATGTTTGAAACATTGTGCACTGAAAAGAATCTGGTGTAGTTCTACACTGATCACAGATAGTTAGGCAGAGTTGCCACTGTCCTCTGCCACACTCCCATTCTGGCCAATGGGCCAGCAGTGCTGATCTAGGTGCAGATGTACTTACTGAAAACGCTGGTGTGGGAGGACTAAGGCTACACAAAGCATGTTCACGTGGACTGTGAAATTAGCCGTTCAGTGTGTGTGTGTGTGTGTGTGTGTGTGTCCATATTTACTTAGTCACCGTGATGGTGGATACACAAATGTAATACAATATAATAACACTACATTTATAACAATGAAAACCACACACAGTCAATGGATCAAACATTTCCCAGGGCAGCTGCTGTCTTTGAAGAGTACATACGTTTGACACGGGCCACACCTAAGCCCCACCTGCCACACTGTTTGCCTTTGATTAGGCCATGTAGTGCCAGTAAGCCATCCCAGTGAAAAGCTTGTTCTCCCCTTTTCTCTCTCTCTCTCTCTTTCCTCCCTTCTCTGTGTCCCCCTCTACTCACCCCCTAAATCTGAGCCTAGCTCCTGTGTACTCTATATTTATTATCCTGGGTGGCACTGTTGATAGATGAGATACCTGCTCAATTACAAGGGCACAACATTGCCTTCTCCAAGCTGATAGGGTGAAAAACACACTCTCCTCCTTTTTTTGTGTCCCAAAAGGGTGATATAGTATTATGAAGACATCTCCCAGCACTGGACCTGAATATGGCCTGACCTCCTCACCAAACAAACAATAACGCAATCCTTCTGTACCTTTGACACCTTTTGTCTAAATTGCGCCATGATCTTACTGTACACACGGGTGATGGCTCCCAGGAAACAAAATACACAAATCAAATAAGATCAAATGAATAAATCTCTCTATGGGAAGACCAAAACATGAGGCCCTTCTTCCTCAGCTGTGATCTTCCATTCATTTGCATGTGCATCCCATAGAGCCTAATGTTTGAGCACAAGAGGGAAATCAGGAATCTGCAAATCTCACTCTGCTTAGGTCAGTGCTCGATGCCTGGGTCTCAACCAACAACGGCGCTTCGCTAATTACTTTCATGCGTGATGAAACGCTTGTTTTAAGGCCGGCGGCTGACAGGCTGTTTGAGCCGAGCCTGGTGTTGACACGCGGTGGGGGCATCATATTAAAGGCATATTTCTGTGGCACTGATGTTAAAGCGGCCAAAGCCCGGGCATTAATCTTTATTCTGCTGAGATTTGTGAAAGGCGGGATTGAGAGGAGGCCGATGATGCAGAGTGTTCCGAGGCGGACATCTTGAAGCGTGATGTTGAGCTATGTTCCTGCCCAGGCAGGGGAGGCATCGACATATAAAATGGTTGTAAATTTGCATTAGGCTCAATCCATCATAGGCAAGAGGGGAGAGCGAGCGCGGGGGACAATGTGCAAGCTGCTCTGTGCTACACTGTAGAGCAGGCAGCTTCTGACAGATTCCTATTTAAGTGACTGTGAATGCAACAATTCCACAAATAATTTGTCAAGCGGTGCTGCTGAACTGGCTCTGAACCCTGTGCCTTCTCTCTCTCTCTCTCTCTCTCTCTCTCTCTCTCTCTCTGTCTTCTCCTGTCTCTCTGGCCATGGGAACAGCACCAGCCCAATAGTGCCACTGAGAGTGCGCTGCACTAATAGTCCTGTTATCTCTTCTCCAAATGAAGAGGGGGAAGGGAAAGGAGGGGAAAGCAAAAGGAAGAGGAAAAGGAAAAGGTCTCTCTCTTCCTGGTATCTCACCGCCTGCACAGCAGCTAACGCAGTCTAGCCGTGCTTATGTTTACCATACCATGCAATAGATAGCTCTTGGATGATTAGGGGCAGGTAATGTGAAAGAATGGATGGATGAAAGAAAGAATGGATCCTGAATGTATGTGGGCCCTGGTTGAGTCGACTCATGTTTTTAACACAGTTAGCTTACGTGCCCTTTGACTAGAGCGTTTCACACCATGCGGCCCCTGTCTTTAAGAGTCATTATGTGGGGAAATGTGGCTTCGGCTCTAGGTCAGGGTTACAGACCATAGACATGGGCATTGCATCTTTACCACAGCACATTATTACAATGTCTGATTTAATGTGTGCTGTGGCACATAATATCTCAGACTAATACAAGCCTGCTAGTTTGAAAAGACATTGAAATAGTCTTTCACCCAACATTTGCCCTTAACTGTGATGTTGAAATGACATAAAATTGGACTTCATTATAATGTTGGAAAATTCTTATTCTGATTCTTATTTCATGGAGTCCAGTCATTTGGAGAGTGTGATATAAGGATGTGTGGAGAGCATCTATTAGGGTATGTGCAGTTTTGAGAGCTCAAATTGACAAATGATTTCCCATTAGTATCCTGCATGCCTGGACAGACATTATCACACATCACAGGTCATCATGCATCATGTTGGTTACCAAAGAATATACCAGAGCTGTGCTAACAGAATGAAATTTGCTTGAACTGGATAATTAAGATGCGTTCATAAGATAAATTTAGGAAATTATAGCTTTAATGTCTTGCTGTTTAGATTCAATAAATAACAATTATTTAACTGTACATGTCTGAAATGACAAAATTAGAATCACTGCATATTAGTAAATATTGGGATCTGCTGGATCTAAGAAACAGTTTCATAGCAATAAATATGTATCAAGCTGGCAATCCCATAACATAAATTTCATCCAAGGAAATTACACTTTTACCATATTCTTGGAGTGCACAAATATGAAAGATTATGGATAACATTTCATTTTTATTTGTTTATTTCTTTTTACCTCAGAAACCTGTACCATATTTGAATGTGAGATAAAATCTAATGAAAGCTTTTCAGGAAGCATAATCTTTGTTCTTGTAGCCGAGAGTGTCAGGAGGAGAGAGAAGGCCCTGATATTGTATTATTCACACAATAATGACCTTAAAGCACTCCATCAGCAGCGTTATTTATCAAAAACAGGCGGCGAGCGGGGTGAAGGATGTCCCTTATCTCTCCCTGTCAGTGGGGACATTAGTCACGGGAAAGTTTGGCTGCGATCAGGGCTAAGGGGGTCCTCGTTGTCATTTTAAATTGCTAATCAATCATGAGATCAGGCGCTTCTGTGGCCCAGATTACAGAGCGGTCGCGCACAAACACACGGGGCCATTTGTGAGGGCCTGCCTCATGCAGATGAGGCCAGTCCACCAGTTTAACGATGTTGATCGCACAGCAAGAATGAGAAAGAGAGAGAGGGAGAGGGAGGGAGGTGAAGGGAAAGAGAGAGAGAACAAGAGAGTGAGAGGAGGAGAGGCACGAAGAAAAGGCCTTAAGCAATGACTTCGGAGAGGGCAAACCAAAAAGGGAAAAAATGCTCATTCATCATTATTGTCATGGGCTTTCGCAAATGATAACAATTTGTCTTCATCCTATTTTTAGACAATGAGGCACAATAGCCATTTTGCCAGATGGGATGGTGGCCTATCATTGCAATATGTTTCGTTCACTTGCATGTCCTTTATGAGGTGCGCTTTAATTATTTCTTCACTTTATTAGCTTAGATTTGATTTCCTTCCATGTGAACCTGAGTTACTCCCCTGATACAAACAAGAAACTGCAAGGAGCTTCCAGTTTTAGAGGGACTCCTTTCCACCACATCATTGTCTTCTGGCCTGCACATGACATTCTTTGAGACACCATTCAGTAAAGAGATGCGTGTGTCTGTGTGAAACCTGCTCTTCCCTGTTCAGCTGGTACATGGTCCAGTTTTTACTGCCCAGATTCATGTTCCTATGCTGTTCCATGGGGAACCTGGAGCAGACCAAGCTGCAGTCTGGTTCTCTGTGAGATAGGGCCCACAGAGAGCCATAGATTCAGAAGTACTAACATTTGGTTGAGTACGACTTTTGACTCTTTTTTTCAGATTCACTATTTATTTTAGTCTACAGACATACTTTGTGCTCTACTTTCTCAAGTTACCTAAGATTGAATACAAGAAAAAAATATATAACTAACAAAATAGATGAGTAGCACCAATGGTGGATAGAGATGGAGGGACAGCTATGGAGCTCCACAGAGGAGGGGACAGGTGTTCGGGGATTGAGATTATTGAGAGCGCAACACAGAGAGATGGAGAAGGATGTGAGGACCGTTGTGTGCCTCTCCCTGATGGGACAGAAGGAGGTCAAAGTTGTGACTGAGAGGGATGAAGACAAATGGCATCAGGTGAGGATGTATGGGCCAGTTATAATTGACATCTAACGCACACGTTGACCTTGTGACATGCAGGCTTTCTGCAGGGGATGGAATTAAAGAAGGGCATTAGTTTGCTCAATTGACTTGGGCTACTATTCCCCTGTGTTGCATAACCATAAAGCCAATGTAGAGTCAGATTTAATGACCATAAAACCCTCTTACAATGGGTTGGAAACAGCATAGGTGATCCATTGAAAATCAATAAAACTATAACTATACCTATATGAGACACCGCACACATGTGGATAAACATGTGAATTGCCAGTTGTGTTTTCCTCCAAAGACACTCATTGTTTTCCTCTTGTACACAAAACTCATCATTTAGTCCTATCAGAATGTCACAATGTTTAGACATTCATCTAAAGCCGCTGGCGCTGGAGACAATGGTGGTTTTTGAGTAGTGCTTGAGCGTCTTAGACGATGCAAAGGATCTTGTGTTGGCAGGAGACTCCAGTGCTTCTGTTTACTTGTCTGTTTTTGAAACTGCTCAGTAAAACTGCCACCTCCAAACGCACTTTAAAATCAGATTAGCACGTAATTACCTGTGCAAGGCCTCCTCTAATCACTCGCCATGCTCAAATCTGCCATGTCGGGACCTTCCACGACACAGGGCACTCCTCCATTAAACACACAGACACCTTTGGCTCTCCACTGCTTTATTTATTCATGACAATTTTTATTGTTTTTCAATGACGTAGTGTCTTAAGCCCTCTCTAGTCATCACAGAGGCGACCCCAGCCCAAATCCATCATCATCTTCACTCAGAATTTGGCAGCAGGGCCAAGTTAATGAAACAAAAAATAAAGGCAATATCATTTTGAACCAAATTTACCCCAGAGATGTGGAAAAGCACTAAAATATTTGTACATGGAGCACAGTGCTGTTAGAATTTCTACATTCATAGTGTAAATAATTTACAAAAAATGTAAATGTATACAAAAACATGTATAGAATTATATTTTGAGGATTACATTTATAAATGTCACTTAGAGTATATCTGGACAGAAATATTCTTCATGCAGATTCAAGACATACCAGAATATTTGCAATGTGTCTGTATTCATGTAAAAGTTTACACAAAAAAGTTGTAGTTTTATGGACTATTTTGAATATTTTGGAGATAAATATCCCTGCACACTGGATAACTGTTGGATTTATTTTCAAGAGTTTATTTTCTCTTTGTTGAAAATTCTTCACCCTGGAACTGCAACACGGAGGCACATGCAAGCCACTGAACACAAATCTATCCCTCCGCCCGCGTGGGAGTGACATGTCCATGAGATACCTCCCCTTCTTCTCACTACCCAGCATGCTTTGCTATATTGGCGGCCTCAAAGCCATAATTTATCACACATCCACTGTATTCTTCTGTTCCAGGGATGTGCAAGAGGCTCTTAAGACACCATTGATTTTTATTTGATTAAACGTCTGCTCGTTCGCAGCAAATTAGTGCGAGTTTAATCAAATCAGAATCGATACCTACTTAATAAAACAACCCCCATCTTCACTCAAAGTGAAACTCAAAGTAGTTTCAGAAAACACTGGCTAGAAGAAAAAGGATATATTCAAAGCAGCCAGACATAAAATGGAGGCTAATTCAGTAGTGTTGTGGATAAAAAATGACTCCATATCAGTTGGATTTCTTAGGGGCTGGATTTCTGGAGTTGTTGGAGACAAGATCCAGTTTTTGCCTGATTTAACTCACATATGAGATCACAGATGAAGGTGGGGGGTGGAGGTTAAGAGTTTAGAAGTTATAGTTTTGTCTGACACCATTTTCTCTTCCAAAACCCCTCTGGCAATCAGTCATTTTTATTGTCCATCTGAAAGAGGGTCTCTTCATGAAAATAAAGTATAATTTCTGACAGAGCAGTCCTGATCCCCCAGCAAAAGCTGAAAGGTTTACCTCCCCGTCTGAATGATGGTCACGGAGGAAGTTCTGCACTGTGTGCGTGTGTGTGTGTGTGTGTGTGTGTGTGTGTGTGTGTGTGTGTGTGTGTGTGTGTGTGTGTGTGTGGTGATAGTGGGATGGGGGAGTTTGGACTAGTACACCTAAATACACAATTTACTAGTGTCTGGTTTGAACTTAAAGTTCTGTGTTTACATAATGGAATGTCAAGCACAAATAGTCAAATCAGTATCTCTGTGTATGTGTACAACAGCCTTTAGCAATATTGAAACACAGTTATTTTACTGTCGCCAAATCACTAATATTACCAGCAATCAGGTGACTTAGTGAGTAAATAGAGAGCGCTATTATGACTTGCAAGTTAAAGCATTCACATCGTTCAGCCCAAAGGAGAATAATTCAATTACACTCATTTACAGCCATTCACATGCATCCAGTGTCCCACACATCTGCCTAATACCTCTTTACTTGCAAGTTTTTATGGAATGCACAGATACTTGCAACATTATGTATTTTCAGAGAGCTCCCGTTTACCCACACCATGCAACATAGCCCAGGTGCACAGGTTTCTCCCTGTCTGTTGTTTTTCCCTCTTCCCCAGACACGAGGGACTGCACAGGAGTGCAGAGTGTGCTGTGGCATGGCTGAGTCTCTGCCCTGAGTCTGCCCCGCCACTCAGCACCACTACTACCCCTCACAGGAGCCCCTAGGCTGGCCTGAGGGGGCAGGAAGGAGATCTACTTCACCCCTGGGGCTGGCGGGAGACACGAGGAAGACAGGAGGCATGAGAGGAAGCCTGCCGAGCACCATGGGTAATCTGCACATCCGTGTCCAAACACCCCTCCCAGGACCAAGTGGCTCTGCCTCCCGCCATCCGCACACACTCATGAATAAATGCACAGTGAAAACAATTAGACCCTGTTAACTCTCTTATTGGCCTAAATCTATTCCCTGCGTGGATCTCTGAAGCCTGCCTGATGGTTTGGCTGTTGCGACATGTGCATTGATGAGAATGCATGAGAGGGGGAAAGCAATGTAAATGTTGATCAGGCGAGGGGAGATTTCAAGGCACTGGTCTCTTATGATAGGAGAATTGTGCATGCATTGCTGAGGACTGCTGGACCCCCTGGTGCAAACCACCTTGCCCACTTTAATTATCAAGCCACCAGGCTTTGTTTAAAACCAAATTACTTGGCAATCTACCCCATTACATAATCTCACAATCCACAGATGATCAGCAAAACGTGGATTATGTCGGTCATCCGCATTTGCTGTGAAGACACTCTACTCGAAGACGCTTCCTCTACTGAGCTTCTCACAGTGGTGTTTACAAACCTCTTAAAAACATACCCATCTTTACCAATACACCACCATGTCAGATTAGTAGCTTATAAGAACATTTCACGCCCCCCCCTGTGGCTGGTAAACACAATTTATCTTAATCCCTACAGTTTTAACAAAGGCTGTCTTAAAAATAATGAAGGTTCAATGTAATTAATTAAACGCAGTGTGCACTATTCCATCCCCACCAAATAGGAATGGAGACTATTGATATCACAATCGACAGCTGTTATAATGCTCCATAATTTGATTTCCACTGCGGTCCTTGTTTTTGCAATTATCAGCTTATCATGTGCTTTTCTCCTTTATCACCTCGCCTCTCATATTTGTTGCTTGACAGTGTTCCTCATCTGCTCACTGTTAACCACATAGCAGCCGCCTAATACTGAAGGACAAGGCTGGTCTCAGCATACTGACCACCATTTCCACTGCGCCTTTTAATAGGCTTCTCTCCTTCCATCATTCTCTCTCTATCTCTCTCTCTCTTTCTCTGTCTACATCGCAACTGTCAGTCAAACTGAGGAGCTGAAGCGTTGGCATAAATTGTTAAAAGCAGTTTTAGGTAAAGTGGGATGGAGATGGGGAGGCTGTATGGGTGTTTTTTTCCTTCCTTCCACAAAAGCCAACCTCAATTTTCGTCAAGCGAGGGTTAAAAGACCTGGGGATTAAAGCAATAAACTGGCTGCTGTCAGGCCTGCAAGCCTTCCGCTAACGTCTCAGTGCCAAGACCGTGTTGTTCAATATCATCGGGCATTAGATCAGGTGACAGGCGAGGTGATGGGCACGCGTCACAGGCTCTGACAGTTCCCATCACCGCTGAAGAATTCATCCACGTCGAGCCCAATCGAAGTTGACGCCAGTCTGCCCGCGTCTGAGATGGGAAATCCAATCCGATTCCGGGAGCGTCAGGTGAAAGCCAACAGTGGGGCGGACGTGAAATCCCCTTCGTCTGATGAGAACGAGAGAGAAACATTATTTGGAGAGGGCTATACTGGATGCCTGTACGGGAGTTTTTCAATTGGCAGCGGCAGCAGCCCAGGCTCACCTGCACAGACTGGCCTCCTGAGACTGGCTGAGCTAATGGAGTGGTCATACACACTGACTGGAGATGGATACTAAATGGGTGCTGCATACTGGCTGTGGGGGTGAGATTCTTATCATGCCTGAGAATGGATGTTTTCTATTCTTTTTTTTCTGTGTGTGTGTGTGTGTTATCATTTTCCTGCCAGACTTCTCTCTCTTTCTCTCTCTCTTGCCAGGCCTTCATCCCTTGTCTCGCCTCTCCTTCCCAGATAAATATTCTCAGCCACAGTAATCCAACCCCGTTCAGACTGCTTGCCTCTGCTCAAAGCCCGCTGGACAGTTACGGTGCTCAGGCATAAATAAAGACTGCCACAGGTCCTGCCGCTGAGTGACTGACAGCCGACTAGACCCCAGGCAGCCAGTTGTCACAAGCAGGCCCCTCCACACCCTCTCTCTCTCTCTCTCCTTCCCTCCCTCCTTCTCTCTCTCTCTCAAGCTCAGGCTTGATCCCTCAAGTGCCTGCTAATTCACCAGCCAAGTTTCCACTGATAAGGCAAGCGTCTCACCCTTTCTTTTTTTTTCTCTTCTCTTTTCTCTTTTTTTCCCTGCCATCCTCTTTTTTCCCTCCTCCTCCTCCTGTGTTGGCAGGCAGGCGGTGGTGGAGAAGGACAGGTCCCCAGGACAAACAGCTCTTGTCCCTTCTCCAACATGTGTCTGTCTCGCTGACAGCAGAGCCCACTGGGTTACAATGCGCCGTGCCCTTTGAATTAAGGGACGTGAGAGATACACTGATAAACTGACACTCTCCAAACGCCAGTGGAGGGGAGGAAATGAGGGACAGGAGGAGGAGGGGAAGAGGAAACAGCATACACTTTCAGACAAACCACACTCTCTCTCTCTCTATCGTACACACACATACACACACTTACAGATGGTTATTCAGGCAGAAATGGATGGAAAGTCATAAATGGATGCAAAAAACATCAAGCCAGTCAAATCACTAAGAGTGTGGTGGCATTTACCAACCTCTTTTATTTTCTCCCCCTCTTTCTCTTGCACGCTCTTTCTCTCTCTTTCTGTCTCGCTTTCTCTCGCTCACTCCATCCCGACTGCAGGTTTCACCATCTCCCTAATGAGACAAGATGTCGCAAGTGATGGCCTGCCGTGGAAGGCAGGGGTAAGGCAGCTTTCCGGGGCTGAATTTTCCAGTTGAAAGCTAATGCTGTGCCTATCATTGAGTATATTTACCCAGTTCATCAGGGAAGGGACCACTCGCGTCTCGCTGGCAGGACGCGTCTGGTTCCTCCTGCCTTACCGGCGTCCCATCATTTATAATAAAGACTGCGGTTGTCTTTTAACCAGCTCAGGTGGAGGTAGGGAAGAGAGCAGCCGAGAAAAAAGTAAAGAAAATTTAGAGGAATCTCTCCCGACAATAATGAGTTCTCCAGCTTCAAAGCCACACTAGAAAGCCAATCAGGAGAGGCAGTAATCCCAGAGATATGAGGGCAATTTAAAATATCAGTCTGGCACTTTTTAATTGTCAATTCTTCCCTTTGAAATACCTCTCAGTCTGACATCGAACATGCTTTGTGCAGCATGTCTTCCTCTCTGTCTCCCCCTCTCTTTCCCTTCTCTCTAACCTCTTCTCTTTATTTTACATTCAACCGCAATCACCCAGGGAATAATTTAAGGACTTCTTTCTCTTCTCTTTCTCCTTCCCTCTCTCTCTCTCTGTCTGTCTGTTCTATCTTTTATTTGCCTTTCTAAAAAGCTGCTCAGCTGATTTGACGCTACCTTTCCCCCACCCCTCCAAACCCAGAAGGAGCTGTGCTGTGCTGTGCTGTGCTGTGCTGTGCTATTCTGTTTCATGCAAAAGGAGGTGGGTAGGCCAAGGAAAGACGAAGAATCAATTACCGTAACAGAAAGTTCCCTAATTCTCCTCACGATGAGGGGAAACATGTGTGACAATAGCCGCAGGCAATATGAGTGTATTGTTGGAAAAGCATCGTCAGAAGAGGCAGCCTCCATGCAGCGACAGAGCCTGTGTGTGTTTGAGAGAGAGAGAGAGAGAGGGAGAGAGGGAGAGAGGGAGAGGGAGAGAGAACAGACACTCTTTCTGCTCCTCTGCTCCCTTACATTTCTGTTTCCATCGTTTAAGGAGAGCAGGGATCTCTCTCTATGTCTCTCTCTCCCCCTCATGCCATGCTGGGAGGGAGTAAAAGCTAAAAGCTGTGTGGGAATAAATGGAGGCAAGCACACAGTGAGAGGCGTCACAGGGGTGGGCCACCCCAACACTCGCCCACAACACTGCAAATGGAGAGAACTGGAACTAAGAACTGACTGCACTGTAAAAATTGCCTGGCCAAAAGTGTTGCATTTAAGCAAAGCGTAATTTTTTATTTTTTTGAGCTGCTACATGTTAAGGACAAGGCAAACAGACACCAGTTTAGCAGCAAGAGCTCCCTGTGTTTTTTCAAAAATAACACAAGGGAAATAATCACGGTCATGGTCAGGTCAAACTTAAGTTGTCTATATTTTGAAAAAGTTGAACAATGATTTAGCAAACTCTTCACCTTTGACTCCACCTCTTTTTCAAGGCCCCATTTCACATCTGAAATCTCAAACTCATTCACCTTTAGCATGCCTCTCCAGCAGCCATGTTGTATTTCCCAGGAATAGGGAGGCTGTCTGGGCTGTGTTTGAGACAGAGAAGCTCCTCTTTCCACTGCTCTCGTCGCTAATCACTCTAGCGGTGCACTAAGTGAAGTGACGTTAGCAAGGCAGAGAAATGTAAAGAGCTCTCACCTCCACCCTGTCCCTGTCACCGCCTCTCTCCGTCAGGAGAAAGCCCTGCGCCTCCAGACACGACACGCTGAATGAAGCCAACGGGGAGAATGAGTGAAAGCGACCTGCACTAATCTTGATGTTATTCAGTTCGTTGAAAGGTTAACCATTCTGCTGAATTAACCTTCCCATTTGAATATTTAATCTTGTACCATCTATATTTTAGAAATCTATTTCATATGGATGGGGCTGATTAATGGCAGGCTGTGGGTGTGTTAGAGAGAGGTGAATAGGGGGAAAAGAGCAGCCCCCCGAGACTTATCTATCATACACTACCTTCTTTTGACTCTCTCTTTCTCCCTCTCTCTCTCTCATTCTCTCTGTCTCTCATTTCCTGTCAGGTGGTCATCAAGCCAGCCATTTCTTCTCCCTGTCTCATTCAGCCTTATCAAAAAAATGAGCTATAAAGGTAAAAAGTCATCATGTATTGATTGAATATTGATGAAGTATTATTAGAAAGAACACTTTAATTCATTAGTCTGATATCCAATATTAACATTTACAATGCCTCATATTCAGCATGTGTGTGCCAGTCTAGATGTCATCTTTTAGTTTCCTTGGTTACTGGTTCTCAATGATTTCTTCATACATTTCACTACTTTCTTTCTCTTTTGTACCGCTATTCAGATACCCCTCTCTCTCTCTCTCTCTCTCTCTCTCTCTCTCTCTCTCTCTCTCTCTCTCTCTCTCTCTCTCTCTCTCTCTCTCTCTCTCTCTCTCTCTCTCTCTCTCTCTCTCTCTCTCTCTCTCTCTCTCTCTCTCTCTCTCTCTCTCTCTCTCTCTCTCTCTCTCTCTCTCTCTCTCTCTCTCTCTCTCTCTCTCTCTCTCTCTCTCTCTCTCTCTCTCTCTCTCTCTCTCTCTCTCTCTCTCTCTCTCTCTCTCTCTCTCTCTCTCTCTCTCTCTCTCTCTCTCTCTCTCTCTCTCTCTCTCTCTCTCTCTCTCTCTCTCTCTCTCTCTCTCTCTCTCTCTCTCTCTCTCTCTCTCTCTCTCTCTCTCTCTCTCTCTCTCTCTCTCTCTCTCTCTCTCTCTCTCTCTCTCTCTCTCTCTCTCTCTCTCTCTCTCTCTCTCTCTCTCTCTCTCTCTCTCTCTCTCTCTCTCTCTCTCTCTCTCTCTCTCTCTCTCTCTCTCTCTCTCTCTCTCTCTCTCTCTCTCTCTCTCTCTCTCTCTCTCTCTCTCTCTCTCTCTCTCTCTCTCTCTCTCTCTCTCTCTCTCTCTCTCTCTCTCTCTCTCTCTCTCTCTCTGACACACACACACACATTCTCTCTCTCTCTCTCTCTCTCTCTCTCTCTCTCTCTCTCTGACACACACACACACATTCTCTCTCTCTCTCTCTCTCTCTCTGACACACACACACATTCTCTCTCTCTCTCTCTCTCTGACACACACACACACATTCTCTCTCTCTCTCTTTACACATATTTATACAGATATAAGACAACTATTGTTCTTCTACATTGAGTATAATCTGTTCACAAACACACACACACACATGCACACGCACACACAGACACTACATATTTACACATACTGTACATAAAAAAGGTATTGTTCTTCTACATTTGGTATAGTCTGCTCACTCTTCTCTCTACCTCTCTCTCTCTCTCTCTCTCTCTCTCACACACACACACACACACACACACACACACACACACACACACACACACAAACACACATACACATGCACACATAACACACACACACAAAACACACAAACACACTTACACATGCAGAGGCGCAAAGCCAGCTGCTTGGGCTCTGTACCTGTTTGAGCAGGGCATTGTCAGCTCTGCTGGGCTTATTAGAGACACTGGCCCTGAGATGACAAATGCCCGTGGTCTTATCTCTGGGGAGTATAGATCTGTGTGGAGCAGTGGTGGCTTTGCACTGGATTAGTCCTGGGATAAACAATAAGACACACACAAATACACACACACACACACACACACACACGCACACACAGCACGTACAGGGCATTATACACACTCACACACACACATAAACCAGTGACCATACAAAAACTGACACACACGTTCTCTTCTTAAACATATACTTTGCGAAGTGAAAGTGGAGGCGTCACGGGCATAACTTCCACTGTGACGACATGTAAAGACACAGACTCCCCCGAGCAGATTTATTGGATGCCCTCAGAGGTACAAGTGTAGCACATCTAGACATAACTCACATTTCTGCGAAGCTCCATTCTCATGCAAAGGTAACATTTGGTTTTAGAATGGATTCTTTTCACCATTATTTTACTGGAAAGCGAGGTCCCCAGCTCTCATCATGCAGATATATAGGTTAATGTCTTTGTGGCATTTTAGTGAAAGGCCACCCTGAATGGTCCCCAGCACCATATGAATAATTGAAAGCAAGCCCGTAGTTACTAAAGGGAGCAGACTGGTCATTGAGGGACTGAAGAAAGGCACAGAATGAAGTGAAGAAGACATGCGGGAAGGAATGTACACACATATGGTCCCTGGAATAACCAGCTCTATCTCCTGTTATGACATTTGGCTGTGGACAGTGATGAGTACCTAAGCACACTTGTACGTGTGTGTGTGTATGTGTGTGTGTGTGTGTGTGTGTGTGTGTGTGTGTGTGTGTGTGTGAGTGAGAGGGAGTATTCATATTTATGTGTCATATTGTCTATAATATTTCACTGTTTTATTTTATAGTTATAAATATAATGTATATGTGACCCAGTCAGTAGCAGACAATCTCAGGGTATACCAACACACACAGAGCACTAGTGCCTATAGTTCACCATTCTGCACACACCTTTGTGGAAGTGACAATCTGCCATTAGCTGTGAGCCACAGGAGAGAGCATGTCATGTGTGACCTTCCAGTGAGCAGGGGGCCTGGCCAGTGCAGTGGCCTGTGCACACGACTCACCTCAACACACTTCCTGTCTTCTCACATTGTCTGCGCTGCTCAGAGAGAGAAAGGGGGGAGGCAGACAGTGCCCTCATCTCATTCATGCATTAACATTTCAGATAATGTGGGCAAAACTGTTTCAATATTTCTACTCGTCTTGTCAGCCCATTTCCATCACATATACTCTCTCTCTCTCTCTCTCTCTCTGTCTCCGCTTGTGACCTCGCTGGTCACTATGGTCACCCTCTTGTATTTTATGTTAATTTGACACAGTAAATCCCAATCATTGGCTCTTCTTCATAAATAATATATTCTGAGTAGCATAAACAGAACAAATTATGTGCTGGATGTATATGCATGTGATGTATAAAACATAAGCCTGTACATTTAAATGTTGCCACAAATGACATCAAAGGTTTAATAAATGTTAGAAGGTATTGATAAATAATTGACTGACAGAGTGTGGCTCTTTTCTGCCTTGAGTTTAGTAATGGCTGTCCACTCTCCACTGGCTTGTTTAGGAGATTAGAGCGTATTACTGGAATGATGTGATAATGCTATAAGCTGCCCTCTCATCCAGCACACACACACACACACACATACATATATATACACACACAAGCACAAACATAAGTGCACACAAAATTGTCTTGGTTCTTGGTGACAAGTGTATAGAAGTAAGTGTGAGCTCTGTGTGTTTGCGTGTGTGTGTGTATGTGTGTGTGTGTGTGTGTTTGTGTGCCTGTGAGGATGAGGTCCCCACACTGTTGGCTGGCAAAGTGAATCAGTCTCAACTGTGCACAGGCTTCATGTCACATTTGTGAGGCTGATATCATTCCTGACGAAGACGCCTGCAAAGAGGCCATCAGACGCATGAGTGTGAGTGCACACACAAACACACACACACACACACACACACATCAAATGCACATAGCCACACACCAACAGTTGTATACACACATCTGGGTCCCATAATGTCAACCACATGTACTCACATAAACATGCGAATGCATGCGAATGCATCCTCTTACTTCGATGTGTTAACACTTGTGTACACCATATGCAAACATACAGAAAAAGGTGCCTTAACACACGCAAACACACACACACACACACACACACATCCTCTGACACACTCACACATGGCTCGTAAACAAGAAACCCAGTCAAACAAGGAGGCATGCAGGGGAAATAAAGCAGGCTGCCCAGATGGAGAAGAGTGACTCTATCCTTCACTGGTTGACCGTTTTAAACTGGCTGCCAGTCATTCCCAGTAGCCCTCATAAATCTCCAGCCAAATGAAGTAAAGGGAGCCCATTACATTTAGATCTGTGCTCTTTTAATCAGGCCGACGTGCCACATAAACTTTCACCTTCCAAACCTCCAGACTTTTTTATTGGGACTCTCTCTCTGTTTCCCCTCTGTCTCTCTCACTTTCACTCTGTTACCCACTATTTCTCTCTCTCTCTCTCTCTCTCTCTCTGTTTAGCTGGCTGGCTGTTTAGCTTTTCTGCCACTGTCTCTCTATCTCTGTCTAGGTCACCTATGTATGTGTGTGTCTGTGACATGAAGGAGAGCCAGAACAGACAAACAAATGAGGAGGGATTAAACTTTGGTATTTAATGTGAAGCACACTTGGGCTGCTGTAACTGCTGTACACTGCTCTACACTTGGGCTGCTGTACTTATAGTCATGGGAAACACTATCACCAGACAGGATAGGCACAAAATGTAAGAGGCACAAATGCATTTACATGCACAGATGAGTTGAACTATGAGAGTAGCTTGATTTAGGGTTCTAGCCAGGTTAACAGTGGTGTAGTGGTTAAGGAACCTGGCTAGCATGCTAGTAGCCTGGAAATTGTGGGTTTGAATCCCGACTGGCCCTATTGTGCCCTTGATAAAGGCACTTAACTGTAAGTTGACAAATGTAAGTCACTCTGGATAAAAGCCTCTGCTAAATGTAATGTAAACCAGAGAAGTGTCTTTACAGGCATAGAAGTGGACCTAAACTATGTACTTTTCTCATGTATGCTTTTATGTGAGCTTGACCACTTATTCTACACAAGTCTGACATCCCTTCCCATTCGCTCACACAACACCATGGAGTGGATTTTATATTGGAATTTGGACTTTTGACAGCCAAAGGTATTGCTTCCTGAAATGTAACATATTGCCTACATTTTAATTTAATTAAATAAGGATTTAATCAACAGAAGAATCCATGCATCCATGCTATGTTTGCAGGCTACAGGCAGCATTTTATTAGCCACACACCATGTTTATTTTTCTGCATTGTATTATTTCAGGAAATAATAAAGAATCTGCCAACCAATAAATTTATTGTTACGAAGTATTTTTTTTCCTACCCAGTACCTCACTGTGAGTGTACATCCTTTCTTTATTCAAGGTTCATGAAATTATATAGTTTCTTTAAGGCAAGATGCTTTCAAAAAGTGTGTGTATGTTCAAATTCATGGCATGAAATATAACTGAATGACCTTATTTTGGCTACTCACACCCCCTTAACTTCCTGATCTATTGTTATTGAGAGGTTGCCTTACAGTGACTTTCAATCACATTTTAAGGGTGTGTTATTCGGACTCTGAGTAGTCCAGTTTGGATCCATTTCAGGTAGACTAAGGGGTTTACATGCATTTTAAAAGTTAGATTTTACTGTAGTCAGACCAAGGCAACAATTAGATTTTCTCTGAGTGCATGCAAATCTAATGTCTGTTTTACAAAATGCGCAACACCGTTTCAGCAATGCGCAAACCCCTCCCTAGAAGTACAAACAGACTCTTCTCCAACACTCTTATTCAGACATATTGTATGTGTGCATATGAGGGGGACAGGATGTGAGAGACAGAGACAGAAAGAGAAGGGGAGAGATCCCAGCATTTAAAAAAAATGTGGATGTCTCATTTGCTGTGGCTCTGTCCTTCTCTTCTCTGCTCCTTCTCTCTGTGTGTGTTCCTGAGCTGTGTGTTTGGATGGGAGGCAGGCACAATGAGCACACTGACACATGAGCACAGACAGCATGACTTCCTGGCTGGCCACGCGCCTGCAGCGCCAAAATCATGACTCCATCCGCCGGCGCCACCACCGCTGCCGCCCATCACAGAATCCTCTCTCTCTATCTATCTATCTCCCTCCTTCCCTTTCTCTCTATTGCCCTCTCTGCCCATCACCCCATATGCCCCCATTTCCCCACCCTCCATCAAAAAGGCAAAAAGAAAAAAAAAACAGTGAAAAAAAATGTAAGCTCTTGTGACATGTAGCTCATCCATTGCCATTTTCTGTCACTAGACTTCCAGTCGGATTCTCATTAGCCTAATGTGATTTTACAAAGTGGCAGGAGGAAGTCCTCTGCGTATCAGAGAAGTCGCGGCACTGGGACGCGGAGCCGTCGGGCCTGATGCACCGCGACAGAGCAGCCCCCTCCGCCAGGCCCAAGCCATGATTGGCATGCAAAGTGAGTGCAAGTGAGTGCTGGGCTGCAATGTCATCTCATAAATCAGCTCAATGATGACTTGATCTAGCCTAACCTTACCCCACAGACAAACACACACACACACACACATACAAACAGTTGCTTGGAAGAGAAAAATGGTGCAAACTGTGTAAACTGTAAGACTTCATGTGTGCAATGGCAGATAAAAGACATTGAGTCAAAGACGTGATAAACATATGAGATACAAATGTAAACTAATGTGGGTCTCTGCTTCTGGCAATGAATCAGAATAGTTTCGCATTTGTCTCCACCACTCAGTGCTTTTGCAGTCCTTCTGGAGGACAATGAAGCCAAAATATAACCTGAAGGCCTTTTGTTATAACAGAAATTGAATTATAAGAAATTAAAAAAGAGAGAAAGAAAGGAAGACAGAAAGAAAAAAAAAAACAGTCTTGGGCACATGCTTTGTTCTGTGTTATTTAGCACACCTAGTCAACAGCTAAATACCTGTGCGTCGCATTAGGGCTGCCACTTTGTTTACCTTTAATCTTGTGCATATGAAAGAAGCTAGGGTGATCATCCACCTTTTAATTAATGACTGAGTGAGATTGTTGTTTTGCTCTTGCTCGACTCCGACAGTGTTGTTTATTCCATGTTGTGCTGTTTATAAGCACAGCGTCACACTGAATGCAGATGACATCAAACCACATTCACCCTGTTGGGGCTGACAGCCTCGGTGGAAAGTGCTGGAAGCTGTAGACTCCTGTCGCTTTACGACAGGGAGACGAGTGGGCCACTTTAACTTTTAATGCTCGATGGAGGCACGCAACTGCGCTTCTAATTAGGAGGGACGTTTCACAAATGAAGCGTGTTCGTATTGTCTGCAAGTGCTGTGCTTTTATTTTTTATTTTTTCAAAACTTGCATATGTTTTTTTCCCTCTAGCTCTCCATTTGAGTTAACTATAGGTGTCATAAAACTGATCTTTGTCTTACCTCCACCATCCCCCTTTTGCATTAGAGTGCACACAATCACACCAGTCCCTAACACACACTCTCTTTAATACACACTTATAAACACACACACACACACACACACACACACACACACACACACACACACACACACACACTCCTCCCCCATCTCCCATTTGCTGAGTTGTTGGCGGCAGCGTCGGGGTTGTGCTTGACTTTGTTAATCGGCAGACGACAGCTTAACAGCTTGTGCGACCGTAATTAACGCCGCTTGAAATAAGCGTGATGGAGGAGCGGGAACGAAATAAAATAAATAATTCAAGCAAATGCAGCATGCCGCTGCGGTGGCCGCTGCCAACCTCAGGTGGGGCCCACCTGACCAGGCACCTCGTCGCAAACACACGCCGACGCACCAGGCTTGGCGTAACGAGTCCAGGGCTAAATTATTCACAGCATCAAAGCACTGTGTGACTGCTTAAAAGCCATTATTATGTTTAATAATAATGACTTATCCAAAGGGGTCTGAGGGAAGGGCAAGCATGTCCTGGAGAAATGGACTGATTGTCAGAAATCACTGGCCCTTCACTTTGTGAGTACGCTACTCTGTGTCAGGCTACAGCTCTAGCATTCTTTATGCTGTCACAAGGACAAGGCTTCACACATCTCTCCTAGTACACTTGAATCAGAGAATACTTAAATAAAATGGCTGTTCAAACACAATAATTGTAACTGGTCAAAAAATTATAATCATTGAAAATGAATATGTTTTGTCTTAAGTATGAGCACACTTGCATCCAAGTACACTAATTTTCAGTTTTCTGTAATGTTACTATTTACCAATTTGCCATTCAAGAAAGTGTATGGAAAGGACATTCAATTGATTGTTAGTTGTGTGTAAATCCACAAATATAGGTTAATTCAAATTGCTCATTTGCAATTCATTTTCAATCAGATTTCTCTTTGCCTTGAGTTCTCCATAAGTGACCACAGTTTGAGGAGGTCATTCCCAGTGAACATATAGCGTGTCTGACAGAATGGCTACCTATGAAATGGAATGTAATACAAAATAATTTATACTAGACGCTTAGGCCTAAGTACTTCATTTGCGCAATTTGATTGGACCCCAGATTTACTTAACAGATAGGCCTACTTCATCAGACTTGTAAAGTGAACTCTGAAGACAAAGTTGAAAAATCTTTGACTTTTGACGGAGCCAACTGCATGATGCACATCATCCCAGACAGAAAGAGTTTGGTGGTCCATTGACAGATTTTTATCGGGATGTGTTTTTAGCTTGGTGTTAGCAAAAGATATGTTACCTTTTCATGCTTTAGCCAGAGACAGTAGTAAGCTCATAATCACTGGACTTTAACTTAGTAACATAGAATCCTTTAAAGCTATAAACACAAAATACAAGCAATTCAAAATCTTGCTTCATTATCCATTATTATACAACAGTTAGGTCTGCTCAAACTGAACCACAACCATGAGTATATCTGCTAACAACCCCACAACCACGAGTGTTATATTAAGTATATTCTCCTGCCTGGCAGTAGCTTGTGGGTGATTGTGTCTTACTAGATATTTCATCCATCTGATGCTGATTAGGCTAGCATTACATGACTGGATTCCTGTCACTAATAAACTGCTCATAAGCAGGCTACCACACTATTGCCATACACCACAAAATGAGAGAAATAGCAAGACTCTTCCTGTGGACACCAGAAAAGGATCTCAACAGTATGTGAAAAATGAGTGCAATTCCTCAGATTTGTTAAAAGGCTGAAAATACACTTAGCTATGCAGTCAATTAGCTTCTGAGCTTTAACAACTGAATGATATTGACTGTCTTATTGCCTATCTTTAATGATATTGCCTATCTTAAAATTGAATCTGAAATGCATCACTGAAAAATTAGTGCAATTATAATTGATGTGTTAGGACTATTTTCATAATATTGCTTACATTTAGAATCGTATCCAGGCAACAAACTCAATGCAGCGATACATTGGATCCTCAGAGTATTGATCTTGTACACTAGTATTTGTTATAGGCAAGTAATATTACATTTAACCAAAGGCAGCAACTGTTCTTAATCAGTTGTCACCTTAATTCTGCCATCTTAGACATGTTGATATATGAATGGCAGAAATTAAATGGTTTTGAAAATGGTTCATTATTTTAATAAATATGTTCTTGTAAATAACAAAAATATAGTCAACAATGAAACAGAAGGTAACGTTATCATCAGTTACTGGCCAAACTGGTATTCGAAACACCGGTATTGGTATCATCCTAGAATTATATTGTATATTACTACATTCCCAGTGTAATGCTTTCTCTGGAGTATCTGGAGAATCTGCATACATGTAAAAAGTGCCAGAACAGCAAAAAGGTTGAAAGGTTGTAATTTATACAATACACATTCTGATATGAATCTCCTTTGGGCATGAAAAAATAGAATATAATGATAGTGAGTTAATTCCCTTGCCATTTCTTCTGGCCACTGCTAACACAACATGCATGGTGATGCCTGTTTACAGATGCAGCTCCACTTCTGAAAGCCACACAAGGGTGAAATGATCATTTTCATAGGTAAATGGTAGGGAGAGGTAGAGAGAAAAGAGAGAGAGAGAAAGAGAAAAAGTGTTAGCAGGAAAAAAGAAAGAGGAGCAATGCCAAAATCCTTTAGCATATAAATAAACTAATTCATCATCTGCTTTTTTCTACAAGAATAAACACTAATTTTCCTGACGGTGACCCTGACAAATGGAGCAGCGAGTGCCGTCGCCAGTGCGGTGTGTGTTGCCTGATGCACCGTCTGGTCATCGTTCGGACACGGGCAGCCAAACACAAACCAGCCAGTCAGCCGGAGTTGCTTCTCTTTAGTCAGTGGCCGCCTCGGCAGGCTAATAAACGGCTCATGTCAAAAGCGCTGTCAGTCCATTCTTTGCTTGTTTGGGTTCATCTGGACTGGAGAGGGAGGCTGCGGAGCTTCTGGGCGCGCTCAGTGGCACCTCACGATGACTCCTCTCACCCGAGCCGGTGGTATTGATTTCTAGCCTCAGTGCTCTTTGTCAAAAATCAGATACAGAGAGGCCCTCCGGACCTTCTCACCTTTTAAAAAGCACATATAGCATCTCTTATGTGCGGGGAAGAGGTTTGTGTGTGTGTGTGTGTGTGTGTGTGCACATGACTGTAAGCACACGTGTGTATGTTTGTGTGTGTGTGTGTACATGTGGATCTGTGTATATGTGTGGGAATCAGTTTGTGCAAATGTGTGTCTGCATGCACTGGTTTCAGGTCGCGAGGGATTTCTGTTTGCCTATCATAGGTCAAGAGAGTACAGGTATGCATACACACAGAATAAAAATAAAAATATCTAAGTACATCAGAAAACACAAGAGAATCTGAGGAGAATATGTGTTTTTTTTGTAGATGTTGATTTCTTCAGGGGACCTATAGTAATTGCTATGGTGATTTTATTGCAGCCTATATCACCTTGTGTGCCTTTATCTTTATATTTGAATGACTAATTTATCAGAATTAGAATTATTGCTAGTGACAGACAGCTCAACATAGAGATAGCATTGCTGAATTCATTTTACATATGCGGCTGTGGTACTATGAATGCAGATATTCACCTTTGCTTCACACAGAGAATACCAGAAGAGGAACATGTGATGAGATTCCCCAGACACAACACAGGGGGAAGAGAGAGAGCATGAGGGAGAGAGCGACAGAGAGAATGAGAAAAGAAATGAGAGAAAGGGAGAGAGTGAGAGATGGGAGGTAGGGGTCCTCTGTCCAAAGATTTTGCACCTCTCTCTTTCTCCTGACATAGAGAAAATATTATGCAGCGACTTGCGCCCATTGAATCCGCGTGATTCATTGCCCAATTTGAAACTGCCAAGCTGCTAAATTGCATCAGGTCTGCCAAAATTCATTCCAGGACTACGGAGGAGATATGAAAAATTAAATGTCATCTCGGTACAGTGGAAAACTTTTACCTCTGTGCGAGAGCGCTGTGAAATATGTAACATTCCGTAATGATCGATGACGGCTCGGTACTACACTTAACCTACTTAGTGATGTCATGTAGGCCGCGAGCGTGTTTACTTTGCCAAAATGGCAGGAAGACATAAAGTTTATCAGGCGGCTGACATCAACGCATTCTTCCCCACTCTGCCCTTCAAATGAAGTGGCTATGCTGATTCTCAGATACCCCACAGCTCCACCCTCTACTCCTCTCCACTCCTCTCCTCCGTTCATCTGCTCCTCTGGGTGCAGCCAGGCGCTTATGGAGACAGCTGAAGTACAGAAGAGTTGATTTAGTCACAGAAAGTTCATGTTCCTTATACTGTCCTCACCTGCTCTCTCTCTCTATCTCTTTCTCTCTCTCTTTCTCTCTCACTTTGTTTACATGTGTGTCAGTGTGTCAAGTGTGGCCGCATATGTCTGCAGTGTGACATGACTTAATCTCTGACCCTATACATACAAAAGACATGAAGAGGTGATATTGGTATGGGACAGAGTATCATGAGGAAGAAAGTAGCATGTGGTGTGTGTACGTGTTTGCATGTGTTTATGTGTGTGTGTCTGTGTCTGTGTGTGTGTCTGTGCGTGGGCATGCATGTGTGTGGGTTTGTGTGTGTGTGAGAGAGAGAAAGAAAAAAAAAAAAAAACATTTCTAAGGAGGGATGCAGGCAGAAGAGAATTGAGCAGGACAGGAAGAGAAGAAAGGAAAGGAGAGGAGAAGAGAGGAGAGGAGAGGAGCACTCTGCATAAGTGTGGCGTCCAGCCTTGGTAATTTTTCTCTGGGGCTTAGTGTTTGCCTGACAGCTTCATTTGTTTAAAGCCCCTCTACAGCCCCTCCACTCTCCCCCTGATTATGATAGCACTCTTTGGTGTATTATTAGCCAGTCCACAAGAAAGAAATAAGAGGGGCGAGGGAGATTTGGGAGCGAGCGGCTCGACAGTGTCCGCATCATAGAT
>JAIFZK010000006.1:23112500-23132500 GCA_027481765.1 Tenualosa thibaudeaui | reverse complement strand
CACCAACCACACACACACACACACACGGGTGGGCTTGGAGCTTGTGGGCCCTTGACGGCCATCTCCAGAGAATACAAACTGGTCTGCAGTAATTCCTTTCATCCAGGGCACTGCCAACCAACACCAGGGGGGTGTGAGCCAAGGTAGATTAGACTTGCGTTCAGTTGTTTTGCCCTCTCTCTCTCCATGCCTCTCTCTCTCTCCCCCGTTTTCCATCGCTCTCCTTCTCCCTCTCAGTAGAGGTGAGATACTCCCCACCCACCCATCCACTCACCCACCCCCAGTCTGGGTCCCCTTGGGGTTCCTTGTGAGGAATCAGAGGCTGGTTATGGAGAGGCCTCTCTGGATGAGTGGAGCTACTGGGAGGGAGAGCTCATTTGAGTGCACCCATGGAAGCAAGCTGGAGGCTGGAGGAGACGAGAGAGAAGAGTCCCAGCAGAATGCCAGAGCTCCAGAGACCAGCTCCTCCCTGAGCCAAGCATCCACAACTATGCTACACACACAACACATGCACATGCACACACACACACACACACACACACACACACACACACACACACACACGCACAGACACACATGTGCTCTTACAGACTTTCTCCACATACGCACATTAATGCACACATGCACTCACACACACACACACACACACACACCTACACTAACAGACCCCCCCACACACACACACAAACACACACATACACCTACCCACTCACTCACTGACAACACACTCAGTTATCCCTTAGTATCTGCAAAGAGTGATGTTTGAGGTCTTATCTGACTGGTATTTATTCATTACTCTTTTTTATTGGAGGAGGGGGTGGGTTGTATTTTTGATCATGTTGACAGTAATCAAAGTCCCTGCAAAACTCCCAAGATGAGAATCAGGAAAGGATAAACACAACTCATAGATAATGCTTTAATTTAACTGCAGGCTGCAGCCCAGACCGCTAATGTCATCCTTCAACATCAGTCTGAATGGGACACACACTCAATCGGAGGCTGTTTTTTTTTCATCATTTGTATGTCTGTCTGGGAAGTAAATGGAGGACAGCTGTCAATGCCGGAACATTCATCTCTGTCATCCTCTCCCCTCCTCCTTCCCCTCCCCTGGCTTCACTCAGACGGCCTGGCATTGAGCGCCTCACATACCATCTCAAAACTGATAATTTCACTGTCTGGGCCACTTAGAAGTGGATTCAATCAAAAATAAAGCAACACATTCAAATGACCTATTTTAATTCCCTCAGCGCTGTGGCGACATTCAATTACATCTTCCAATAGTACGTTTCTCACGTGCTCCAATTAAAGTCTTATTTAATGTTTAAAGCATATTACTTTTCCTTTATTACATGCGTCTGTGAGAGCATCAGCAGAGGTGCAGCTCCCCCACTTGCTAGCTTTTGTTTCCTGCTTTCATTTTATTACTTCAAACTAATGAGTCACTGTGATCAACACCAGAGAAAAGACAGGTTTATAAAGGATACATATACAGAGAGAGTGAGAAAAAGAGAGAGAGAGTGAGAGAGAGAGTGAAAAAAATAAAACAAAAGTGTGTCATAATGTAGGATAGAGGAAAAAAAAGATATTTTAACATCAACTTTTGGAAACAATATCATGAAATGCAATTCTAATAAACAACCTTGATTAAGCTTATTTTTACCACTACTCTTGAGTTAGTACTGCCATTTAAACCCCTACAAAGATTACATTTTATTTATGCATGTTGACACAACAAGATATTCACCTTTGCTATTGTCAATATCAAATTCACACTTTTGTATAAACTATCATTTTAAATCTTTTTATCCTTGGCCTTAATCAAACAATACAAACATTTCAATGTTGTTAAAGCTAAATACATTATAGTTATAACACAGTTGCACAGTTGCATAATACACATTAAAATGTCATAGTGTATTAACATTAGTATCATACTTATAAGTTATTACATTAGTATTGCTAATGTTATATGTGATGTACAGAAACCAAGTTAGATTGTGAAAAATCTGTAAAATACCACTTGCATAATAACACCTAATGCAATACCTGAATTTGACAGAATTTCAAAAGATCCATGATCTGTAAATTCACATTTTATGGAATCTACTATCATATGAGCAAATAAAAAAATAGGGCAGAAAAAAAACTATTTTTCTTTCTCTCATATCGAAAGCATCAGTATGGAAAAGCACTGTGCAGTGGACCCTGGACTGTTTAAACCAATAATATTAGCCCTTATCGGTGTAATCGGTGATTGTTAATTGCTTTATTTTGCAAAGGTGTGTAGGCCGCTGTCTGTTCCCAGCCCCTGCTGCACCAGTCTATGAGCACAGAGTCAGTTCATTGGGCCAATGAAACGGCCTGTTCATTAGCCCATTGATCAAGCAGTCCTATCCTGTCACCAGATTACAGCTGGCCAGCGGACCAACAGACACTCCCCTACGCACACACACACACACAGAAACAGACACACACACCTCCATCCTACACAGCGGCAGGGAGGACTCTGGTAAGTGGGGTCGGAGGTCGCTTGTAGTAATCCATCTAACCAGCGTGACAGCGGCAGCTAATAAATCACTCATTCATCGTTTAATCCATCGCCTGTCGCCACCCAACTCTGGAAAACAATGCACCGCACGGGCAACACAGCCTCTCCAGCCGGCCCTCTCCAAACAAGCAGCGATGGGAGAGGGCACCCGGGGAAGGACTTTATCGAACAGCAATCCAAGGTGCTCTAGTGTGCATTTGTATTGTTGATGATCCTATCATTGTGGGTCGCAAACACAAGTGGCCTGGATAATGCTGTCCTTTTACATCACATCTGTTCTGACTGCAGTTTGATTGCCAAAGACTTATTTTAGCATGCTTTGTATTTCATGCATTGTAAACAAACAAATAGTTTTCATTTTAAATGTCAGCAAGAGGAAAAATCAGTAAGATGGGCATTCTTTTCTTTTTAAATAAGTAGTTAATAATATTATAATATCATAATTATTTTGTCTACAAATCTCCCTTGTTATATCATCAGAAGACACAATTTTGTCTTCAAAATCCTGCTAGTGTGACTGCATTAAGGTACAGGGTCAAAGGACACTGTTGTAACACACTGCAGGTTGAACTGATATAAAAACACCTTTGATTTTGAGCACTGGAGCAGCTGCCCCCTGAGGCAATTTGATCGTTTTATAAGTTCTTTTTTTATTATTTCTCTTACATCCCAAGTCACAGAGAACCCCGTTCAAGTGCTTGACATTTAAATTGGAAAAAGATATATATTTTCCTGCCTTAACTTCCCCACTCGTCGAGGAGTCGGTCCTCATGTGTGAAAATATGCCACATTTATGCAGCCCAGAGTCCCGGAGGTGCACACTATCAGTGTTCAGAGCAGACTTCGGAGGAACACGGGAGAGATTCACCAGCCCCCATCCTGTCCCACCATCCCTAATTTGTTCTCTCCATCTCTTTTTTCCTCTATCTTGCTCACTCCCTCCCTCGCTCACGCTCACGCTCTCACTCCTCTTCCCTGCTCTTCTTCTTGCTTTTCGATGCGTGGCGCCTCACCTGACAGAGCGGGAGAAAGGGACAGAGGGAGCTAGAGAAAGAACGAAGGAGAGAGAGTGAACGAGAGAGAGAGGGAGGTATAGAGGGCTAGAGGATGATCTTACAGTTTAATTATCCGTCTGCCTTGTAAGTGCTCCAGCAAGGAACTACATCCCCAGCTACAAGAGACAGCTACGCCATTCCAAATAATTAAATACTGACCCATTAAAGTGGGAACATGAGGATAGGCTTCCTCCTCCGCCTCCTCCACCCGAAGCTTTCACTCCAGCCGTGGACCACTGCCTCCTCCTGCTCCTCCTCTTCCTCCAGCCCTCACACCTTCGCATCCTCTCCTCTTCCTCCTCCTGCTCCTCCTCTTCCTCCAGCCCTCACACCTTCGCATCCTCTCCTCTTCCTCCTCCTGCTCCTCCTCTTCCTCCAGCCCTCACACCTTCGCATCCTCTCCTCTTCCTCCTCCTGCTCCTCCTCTTCCTCCAGCCCTCACACCTTCGCATCCTCTCCTCTTCCTCCTCCTCCACCTCCTCTTCCTCCTCCCGTCACCAGGCAAACTTTGTTTAGAGCGTGCAAGGCACGCTCCGTAATTGTTTGCAGCTCAGCGGTGTTGGCCCTGCGCTTCTGATTGAAAGTGCCTAGGTTAAAACCCACATGCAATGGGGGTTAAAAGTAATAAAACTGGCGATTAGGTATTCCCATGGACATGCCATTCTGTGAGGGGTGAGGGGTGGTGAGGAGAGAGAGAGAGGTAGTGGCACCTCATTACAGCACTGCACTTGGCTGCTTTTATCTGTAATTGGACTATATAGACCTTCATTATAATTTACACCACCACCACCAACCCCCCCCTTTCTTGTCCCCTCCCCCCCAACACACACACACACACACACACACACACACACACACCGCCCCCTGGCCAGAAGCTTCGCCAGCCCCCCAAACTGTGATAATGCAGACAAGCAGAACAGAGTGGGGCTGTTAGTGGCTGTAGAAACTGACACCAGTTAATGCCTAATTATAACAACTCAATTAAAGCGGGGAGCAGGAAAGCAGTGGGATAATGCCCGGTTCCTTCGTTAAGAGGATTGCTATCAGTAAAACGCCACCGCATAGATAAGAGCGCTCAGCCCAAACACCTGGCATGTATGATTCACACAAAAAGTGTTTCCTTTCCCTCTTCTTCCTTCACCATCTCTCTCTCTGTCTCTGTCTCTCTCTTGCTTTCTCACCCATGCTATCTTTTGTGTGTATGTGTGTGTGTGTGTGTGTGTGTGTGTGTGTGTGTGTGTGTGTGAGTGTGTGTGTTTCCAAAGATGTGGCTGAAGAAATAGCTGAATATATTCTCATTCTAAGACAAGGATAAGAAACGATTTTTAGATTTGGTGAATTAAAACACAAATAAAGACTTACACTCACAAGACTGCAAAATATTCAAATATATTAAATAAAATAATTTAAAACAATGTTATAATTGATCTAGTCTAGTCATCTAGTCTAGTGATCTAGTCTAGTCATCTAGTACCTCTCAAAAAAAAACACTAAAAAACAGACACTGAGCAACAGAATTCAACTCTGTCCATTTCTACATCCAGTGTAGAATCTGCATCCATTGATCTTTTAGAAGCAGAAGCAGCTCTCACATACACTACTATGAATCTATTACCATAATGAGTCTTAAAAACTGAACAACTTTTCCCCTATCATTATGTACCAATTAAATGTTTTCCCCACCAGCCAATTCTACAAAATCTATGTGTATACATGATGCGTGATGCAGTTTTGTGGCGTGCAGATTTCTGCTGCAGTGCATATATGATACTGCAGTATAGCATGTCTTTTAAAGTGGTATTGTTATTTTGGCTTGGTTTAGTTTTCTCAATCATGGAAATATATGTCCTTGACTGATAGTAATGATTGGATGAATGGGACACTATGTCAAGGTACAAATTAATCCAGTACTGTACAATATTGTGCATTACAATAGGTAATGACGTGATGCAATACAGTGCAATGTGATGGGCTAGGACACAACAGGGAAGAAAGCACAGCAATGTAGATGAGTGAATGTCCCAGTGCAGTGCATTGCCAGCAATGTCTAGGGTTTCTACAGTTAAGTAAAAATGCCCTCTAACATCAGTAATAAGAGTAAGTGCCTCCTCTTTTAAGTGGTGCAAATGTCACAGAGTTTGGGGGTCCTGCGAGGGCCCGTCCCAGTCATCATCACCATCCGTTGTCCTGTGCGCCGATGGGTGCCAGCGTGTTGGTTGGCAGCGCCGAGTGCCACAGGGGCTGGCAGTTCATTGGGCTAATCCTGCTGGGTGAAGGACACACAGCCCTCCCCCGCTGTCACCACCACCTGCCAGCACTGATGGAGGGCCATTGAGCCCTGTGCTTAGTGTCAGTCTCGTGCCCGCTCCACGTCACGCCACGCTCCGCTCTACTCCGTAAGCACCCACCTGACTGACGGACAGCCCCCAGCCTTTGATGATCATCAGGGTGGCGGGGGTGGTGGTGGTGACGGTGGTAATGATGGTTGGTGTGTTGGTTAGAGTGTGTGTATATGTGTGTGTTGGAGTGGGTATTTGAGGGTGCCTGCACGGCACTCTGCTCAGCTCCCTATGATGTCTCCTGTCTCCCGGTGACGCCGCCACCAAGGGAGAGAGTGGTGGAGGAGAGGAGAGGGAGACGCGACACACTTGATCCGGCTTAGCGGCAGCAAGGACGACTCACTCCTGCCTCACTGGCTCAGCGTGCCAGCCGGGCGGCCCTGCCCCAAACCAAGGAGTGGAGAGGAAGGTTGGGGGGAGGGTGGAGGAGAGAGGGGTGGAGAGGAGAGAGGACGCAAAGAGAAGGTGACACAAAGCTGTGGGATTTACAGAACGGAACTCCAACATCACAGCTGTGCACTCAGAGGAGCCCCACAAGAGAGAAAGAGAGAGAGTGATAGAGAGAGAGAAGATAGAGAGAAGAGAGAGAGAGAAGAGAGAAGATGAAGTGAGAGAGCTTTGATGTGCTGTTGTTAATACAGGCTCTACTCTAAGCGCAGATGAGTGCTGTAGGGATTGGAGCCACAGACAGACAGTGCTGGGGACTGCTGCGGCTACTTGTGATGAATATCCCCCTGCGGCCCCCCACTGACCCAATGCAACTAACAACCTGCTCTCTAGCTCTCTCTCATGCACACACACACACACACACCTGTAAATACCACTACAGATCCAGCATGTCTTTGCTTTTTGCCTACACAGTTTAAAAATGACATTATTTCGTAATGACCTATTTAACGATGGAAGTTGAACTAAATCACCATTTTTCCCTCCAAAATAGTCTCCATCCATAAAAGATGTGGTCATAATCATGATGGCCTCTCCTCCAATAAGTGTCTATCAGTGCTGTCACTGATCAGTGGCTAACCCTCACCGTGTGTGTGTCCCTCTGCTGGCCACAGCCTACAGAGGGAGTGCAGAGCAGAGACAGGAGGGGAGGGGTGCTAGTGAGTGAGAGTGTGTGTGTAAGTGGCTGTGGTCAGTGGTGATTGCGTGAATGCATGAATGTGCATGTGTGTGTGTGTTCGCGTGTGTGTGTGTGTGTGTGTGTGTTTGAGAGTATGAGTGTCCAGCCCACCTTGGCTATGATGGCCTATCATGCCACATCACATTGCCTCCAGAGCAGGGCTCATTTCACTACTGAATGAGAGCCAGCTTAACGAGCAGGGGCCACTAAAGCAGCTCTCCTCTCCTCCTCTCCAATTCATCGCTCCCTCTTTATCTCTCTCTCTCCAAACCATCTCTAGCCATCCCTCCCTCCCCCTCTCTCTCTTTTATTCTCTCTCTCTTTCTCCCCTCCCTCCTTTCTTCTCTCTCCTCTATAACCTCTCTAACCTGCTGGAATGCACACCTTGAGCTTACTCAGCAAAAGTCAAATGCCAACGCCTCTCCTTGTCAGTGGCCAATCTTCTGCATCTGTGAGCATGCGCTCACATTTACGCCACCCAGGCCGCCCAAATGGGATTGTCTGCATATCCCCCCTTTCCCATTTACAGATGGAAATGACTGGAAAAAAAATTTAAATGCAAAAAAAGAAAGGAAGAAAGAAATCAGAGAGGAAAGGAAGAAAGAAATAGCAACCCTTTTGTCTGCAGCGTTGAATATTTCTCACATTTATTAGGAATTTCAAGCATCCAACGGTTGGACAAAAAAATTTGAGAGAATGCCGGTTAAGGTCGATCCCCCTGCTTAACCATATTTGATTTACATCAATTAGGTCTCTCACTTAAGGTGGCGCACCATGGACCAAGGTAATAACCCAGAAATAACCTCATTAAAAAGACAGCCTATCGGTCTGAGCGGAGTGAACTCATAGCTGAAAAATTAGTGACCTGGAAAGTGGCAGGAGGAGTTAATGGTTCTCCGTTCAGGAGTGCTGTAGCTTTGGCGCTCCATAAGAGAGAGGGAGGCTGCAGAAAGAATTAAAAATGCTGAATGCATTGTTTCATTATTCTTCCCCTCTCCACCACTTTGGAAAATGAGAGCATAGCCATGTTATTGTTTGCCGGGTCTAATTAGACTTTTAAAAATGAAAATATTAAGCAGTGCTAATGAATCACAAGTCTTTCATGTCTGCTTTAGTGGAGCTTCCATTGTTTAAGGTGGCCCCATACCTGCTACACGCATCTCTACGTTGGCTCGGCATGGCCTGTAATGATGCTTGAGGATTTTTTTTTGGTTGTTTGTCTGTTTGTTTGTTTGTTTACAAGTGTTAGTCAAGCATTATGAAAGGCTCTGAGACGTGTAGCTCGTCGACAAAGATCTCCTTACATGAGAGAGAAATATAAATACGGGAGAAGTCGGATGCTTTCTCTAAACAAGTTGATGCTTGCACTAACAAGCATCCTCAAAATAAGTCCTGAGCAGTGGCTCATGTGTGGAGAGTAATGAGATCGCAGGGACTTTGGACTAAATCAATATTTTTTATATTTACCCCCCTTACCACCCCTGCCCCATGCCTCACACACACACACACACACACACACACACACACACCACACACATACACACACACACACACACGTACACATGCAAATACCCACATGTACAGACACACACTCACACACATACACACACACACACACAGAAACAGTGTCCCTGACTGAAGTGCTCCCAAGCCGATCCAAGCCACACTATTTTTTTTTTAATTAAAAAAAAAACCTTTTGGACACAGAGCAGCGCAATTAAGAGCTAAAACCATGAATCTAGCAAGTAATCACTGCTTTGATTTTTAACATCAATACAAGTTTGTGCACTTTGATATGCGAGGCTGCCTTGATGAATCTTATAAATATATTAAAATAAGTTTAATTAGCAATTCAAATGAGTGGCCCCAACTAAAAAAGAATATACAATAAGTGTGCAATATAGCCGGGAGAGGGGACAAATTAGCACGCGGCCTGATGAACAAAAGGGAAAAGACCTCGGATTGGGCACGTGTTCCAGCCTTGTGTGTCTTCACCTTTCATCTCCTTCTTTTAAGGCCAACGGAAAAATCAAATGTAGTCATGTTTTTTTTCCTCTCTCTTCCTTTCTCTTTTTTTGATTTCTTCATTTCTCAGAGAGAAAATATTCTGTCTAATTATTGGCTCCTCATGCATTTTTAATGCGCCCCCAAACACCCTTTGAAAGTACAGAGGAGCCGTGAAGTACATGTGTCAGTATTTGCACTTAAATATGAAAACTCGCTGAGATGAAATGTGGTTGTGATGTCTCACTGATGTACGCTTGAACCTATTTACTTCATTGACATACACAGACATCCACACACACCCATAATGTACAAACACACGTGCACACACACACACACACACACACACACACACACACACACACACACACACACACACACACACACACACAGAGCATGAGGCATGTGCATACACAGATACCATCATTTCATGTCAGGGACAGCCAGGGAGAGATGGTGAGAAGAAAGTGACTTGAAAAGAAGATGTGTAGAAATCTCTCATGTTTGAACATGTCTACACCTTATTGATGATGGAGAGGAAGATCAGACCACCCTCACTGTGTGCCTTCCACCCTAGTGTTCCAACACTTTGTTGTCACGGTGTGTTCTTTACTGGAACTACAGAACCACACGAAACACATCTCAGCACACACATTCTCTTTAGTATAGCCATACTCCAATTATGATTCATTTAGTAACTGAAAATACCATAGTTTATAGTCTATCTACATAAATTATAAATAATAATTTGTTATCAGCTAACGTGGTCAGGAACTCAAGACAATGGTGACAAATCTGATCCGGTGCTAGCGATGGCATGGCTGTAAAAGTGACCTTTGCTGAGAAAAAGTGTGTCCCATAGTCTCATTAAAGGGCCAATAATTACATACATTCCTGCCAGTGGCTTCACACCTCTAATTGGCTACTACACAGTGCTCCTCTCATTTAGAACTGCCTTCTCTCACTCCCCACGTGTCACCACACGCAACACTACTTTGTTGTTAGGTGAAGATGTGTGTGTGTGTGTGTGTGTGTGTGTGTGAGTGTGTGTATGTTGTTGTGTTGGGTCTGTTCTGCTTTCCCTTTCTGGCTGGCCACTCTTTGAGGTTCAAAACAAGCAGAAGGCCAAATAATCTTTCACAGCGAGAAGACGAATTACAGTGAATTGACAGGCCACACTAGCACTGGCCCTTAAGAAATGCTAATAGACTTTGGGATGATATTGGTCCTTACTACCCTTGAGGTGAGAGGGACTGGAGCCAGGCCCTGGCCAGCAGCCTGCTGACAGCTGAGTGAGTGTGACCACACCAGGACAAAGCTGATAATTAAATTGCTGGATTGGCCGGGGGGAGGCCCAGTGCCTTACACAAGCTACCTGCAGGGGTGCAAAGTGAGTGTGTTGGGTTTGCCATAGACCCCCCATGTAAGACTTCTGGTCCCTCTACATTATTTAGTCTCCTAAATTGTTGGGATTGATCACATATGAGCAGGCATTGCAAATAACATGTGGTACGTGTTTTGGATTCAAAGAGGACAAGAATCTACTTATGAAAATACATGTGTACACATGATTGACTATGACTGAGGTCTGACTACTGTAAGAAAATGAAACATGTATGACTGTCTTTTTAAATCAAACTGGTTGATATTATTTTGCATGATAGAAAGCAATGGCTAGAGAGTAAAATAGTATGACTGTGATAAAAATGTTTTTACTGCAAGGTTAGATTTTAGACTACATGACAAGACTTGGGTTTGGTAAATATTCCATCCACTATGCTCATGAAATCTACACTATTAAAGGTCAACAGCATGCATATGTGGGCAAGGCTTGTAGGTGTATGCAATATGGGTGTGTGTGTGTAAGTGTGTGCATTTTGATGGGAGGCCCCTGTCCTTAAAGACAAAAAGCACATCCATAAGCACTACCTGCTCAGCCCAATTAATGGGGCACTGGTGGGGAGCAGTAGGAGGCTGTGCAAATTAATAGTGTTCTCCCCTCGTCTTTTTTGGCTGCCAGCTCTGTCAGTGGAGGTGAGAGGTTAAATGGGTTAATGTGGCTGGTGTGGGAGGTGTGGACAGAGCATTTGTCAGCAGAGAGAGAGAGAGAGAAAGGGATAGAGAGAGAGAGAGAGGGAGAGAGAGAGAGAGAGAGGGACATGGACAGCTCTGCAAGACAAATTGCTCCAAAAAAGATGGGAAGAGGAGAAAATAACAAGTGTATATATCCTCTGATCAAATTTATTTCATATCAAAACTTCCACCAAACAGGAAAAATAACTCTTCCCTCCATTTGTCCATGAGGCTATGATTTGATTTCTCTTTGTGTGTGTGTGTGTGCGTGTGAGTGTTAAGCCCTCCCTTTTCTCTCTCTGTCTGTTTGTGAATAGTGGTGGTGTGGTGACGGATGAAGTGGGTGGTGAGCGGTTTGGCACAGTGGTTGTGGAAGCCAGTCTAGTCTAGGTGCCCTTCACCAGAGCCGGCTGCCCGGGGCCAGCACAACAAAAGGCGGGCGGAGAGCGGCGGTCAGCGGTGACGCCAGCGTGCCAGCCGTGAGTTATGATCTAATCTGAAGTCCTGCCCAGGGTTACATTTGTCAATCTGCTCTGCCTCGTCCTGAGGGGCCTGTGCTTTCTGGGGAGATAAAGAGAGAGAGGGGGAGAGAGAGAGAACAAGCGAAAGAGAGAGAGAAAGACAGAAAGAAAAAAAAAACAAGGACGACAAAAAAACATTGCCCAAAAACGCCCCTGGGGCACCAGGTATGCTGCATCCCACCTGGTTAGGGTTTATGACACAGATGATTTAGGGGCATGTGTGCACAGCAGACACCCTCCAGTCCTACATGGCAACATGAGGACACTTGGCATGTCCTCCCCCTGGCTAAACAATACTGCAAAAAAAAGAAAGAAAATAGGGGCTTGGTTATGGCTGCTTTGGTAAGAAACACTAATGCAACCCCAAATAAGCCATTTTGGAACTACAAATAATAACCTATGTACAGAACAGGTATAAGATTTCTGAATAGATATAAGAAATCTGCACACGATTTTTCTTTCTTTAGCAGCACCAAACACAAACAGTATGCACACTGAGGTTGAGTCTTTCTGTTTTGGTTTTATGTTTCCCTGCTCCCATCACAAGAAAGATAATTGATTTAGGGCGCTGCGATTAAGATCGATGGCCGTCATCCGCTGTTGTGACACCAACAGAGTGGCACTGGCGTCTTGTGGCAGGAGACGCAAGCCCATTAGGCAGGCACAATCAAATATTCAAAACGGCCGGACACGCTCGTTATTTATTCATGCTAATACAAGTATATTAAAGAAGCTAAACAGGGTTAGTGCTCAATCATTCACAAGGGGAATGAGCTGGAACATTTATCAGCAGCCTCCTTCTCCAGTCTCCCCAGGCCTGGCATAGCCAGAGCAGCTGGGGACGGGCATGGCACCATAAGGAGCTCCATGTGCACCATGCTGTAACCAGGAGGATGTACGTGTAAGAGCAGAGCGCCATCATTTATCCCAAAGAAATAAATAAATAAGGTAACAAAAACATCTCAGCTGATAAGGGGCTATTAAAGGATGCTGTACTGTATAGTAGCGAGCACTTGCCTGAAATTCAAAAAGACGCACAAACTTGTAAGCTAATTTATGCAAACACACAAAGCCGCACACACAGACACTTCACATATACACACACGCACACACACTCACTCACACACACACACACACACACACACACAAACAAGCAAATGCACCCTCTTGCAGCGCAGTGAAGAAATCTGAGGCCGCTTTCTCTCATTTTATTGATGAGTGTGTCCTGGGGTGCATCTTCATAATTGTGCAACACAAGAGTGAGGCTCGGTGATGGATATTTGTACATAATAAGCACCGATAAATAAGAGCAGGCGTCATTTTTCAAGCGTTTTATGCCATTAACACTATCTCCTGCTCCAACTGTCAGCTCCATAAAAAGCCTCAGATATATTGTGTTTTAATGCCCCCTTATAAAGGTAGCATAAAAATGCAATATCCCAGGGCCTGTCATTCTGATAAACAAACCTGAATATTGATCTCTCCCTAAATTGGAGGGGAAAAAAACAATAACGCTGCATTTGTAGTAACATGAAATTACAAGCGGTAACAGTGTTAAATTCTGCCTAGGCTTGTCATCATCAACGTGTTGTGTAGTTATTCCTCCTGAGTCCCAGCCCAATGGAGACATGGCTCCCGCTCCCGTAGCATGGGTTCACACCCACAGCCGCAGCCTGACTGCACACTGTGACAACTCTGCACCGCACTACCCACAATGCCTTGCCAGGCCCCTTGATTAACCTTGCTTCAGTGCGTTAGCAGAGTCAATAAACCACAGGATAAATAGGCTAGTATTGGCTCATGCAAGGCACCCCCCGCTCCAAGTCACTCTGTCAGGCTGTGCCGTTTGAGCAGAATCACTTCAAAGCAAATATCTTTAACGTGTATCTTCAAAAAATGGGAGCCTTTAACAAGCCGGTTACCTAGAGAGTTAGCGCTCCATGTCTTTTACAAATAGACTTACAGCGCTGGGAATCTCTGCTCCGTGAACAGGGCTCTGTGAAGTGCCCACTCCTCACCCCCCAACCCCCCTTCCGCCTCCTCACCCCCGACTTGCTCTCTCTATATTAAATCGACCAATCAAAGCATGTCAGTCATGCAGTCTGCCCAGCGCTTGACAGCTTGGCAGCTCCAATGCAAGGGCGGCTCATTCATTCTTATGACACTCTTCCGATACATCTGTGCGGGCGCGTGTTTGCTCTTATCCTCGCTGGCTTGCCTCTCACAGGGTCCATCAGACCGAGCAAAATTACAAGACCGGCTGCCCAGGCTCCAACCCCTCCGACAAGCTGGCTAACGGCTAACGTTAGCGCCCTGGCCCCCCTTCTCCACGCCCAGTGGTAAGCAGATGTGTGCCTCACCCATAAACACAAACACTCATACACCAACTCTCTCATACACACACACACACCTCTGCGTCTGTGGGCAGGGTGTAAATGAGTGTGCTAACGAGGCCTTCATTACGCAAATGTACTCATCTGTATTGACCTGCACTGAGATATTCATGGCAGCCCAAACAGACCTGGGGAGATTTTTCTGGGAGGAAGCATGGGCGGCACCAGGGGAGGACACTAGCCATTGAAAATCACTTCTCGAGGTGTGTGTGTGTTTGTGTGTGTGTACATGTGTAAATCAGTTTGTGTGCCTGTCTGTCTATATTTGTGTGTGTGTGTGTGTGTGTGAATATGTATATAACAAGTGCTGTGTGTGTTCCTATAAACATGTGTAGCAGGAGCATAGTGAAAACTTGAGGGCATATTGACGTTGCCAGGAGGGCCCTGCGTGAGAGACTGTGAGGTTCTGCTCCCCGGTCCCAGACTTTCACTGGAGGGCCTCCTTCAGGTCCAGCCAGCACACAGTCTGCCTCCACACACACACACATACACAGAGAGAGAGAGAGAGAGAGCCCAAGGCTCTCTGGTCTCCATCTCAGACATGGCCGCTTCCAGTCATGCAGCACAGGAAATCCACGCACTCCAGCAGGAAGGCATTACATGTAATCCCTAAAGTGTAAAGTAGTGAGTGAAGGACAGAACGTGTAAACAGTGGGCTTAGTCTCTCAAATCCCGGAATGGGGGACAGCCAAAAAAACTCAATGAGGACATACTTAACTACTAGAAAGCTTAACACTGTATCAGATGGCTCTTATATGAGGATATGGATTGATATTAGACATGTTGGTTAGATTGGATTTCAGAGAAATGATTTTGGTAAACCTTCATCCTGATATCCATTAATCTAGATTCTGTGTATGTTTTATTATTATTTTCAAGGAGGACATTAATGCATTTAAATTTTGTTTTGACATCAATGCCCCTTTAAGTAGCTTGGTTTATGTGTCAGTAGTGGTGGCGTAATGGAATAATGAAAGAGTTTAGTTTGTTCAACTCTAATGAGAGGCTCGTCCCGAGCAGAAGCAGAGTGTTCTGGGTAAAGAAGAATAATTAAGTGCCAATTAAACACTGCTGTCCACGAGGGGAGCAAAAATCTGGTCAGTGGGTGTCAGTTTGTGCACGGAAAAAGTGGGAAAAAGTCTGACGTCCGTTTCATTTTTTATAACGTCTGTTTTGGCCGTGGTAATTAAAGTTCAGCTGCAGCAAATTATTATTTAGGATTGCATCTCGCCACAAGACACAACAAAAGAAAAGAGCTTGAAGCATTGTGTCTGCCTCTCCAATTATTCTGGAGCGAGTGGCCTGTTTTTAGAAGTGGACATCGTGGCCTGTGGACTGCTGGGAAGTCTTCTATATATATCCGGCTAGATAAACAACGGCAGAGGAACGTGCTAATGCTCATCTGAGTAGAAGGCATTTGTGACATAATGACGGGTGATGGAGTGTGTGATGCTTTTTTCTCCCTTCTCTGCCTCTCATTATCATGCCTCAGCAGTAGCAGCAGCCCAGACATTACCTGTTGATGCCCGAGCAGCAGCACACCCTGATGGACAGATGGATGGGATCGCTGATGAATTCCTGGCAGGTGCTTTGTCAGAGCAGAAGCAATTTAAAGCCCAGGGGAGGGAAGCCATTTAGAGTTCACACAGGAGCGGTAATGTGAAAAAAAGAGAACGAGTCAAATTTCTTTTCTTTTTTTCCCCCTATTCTCCCCCCTTCCTCTCCTCCTCTTCCCCCACTCCTTTACTGCATACACAATTAAATAAGTGCTCAGCATGGATTTTTAACAAAGGCTGGGTATTAACACTAAGCGGCCATATGGACAGCCTTCTCATAAGACAATGCTTAAGGTGGCAGAGTCTGATTCAGAAAAATGTCCGGGGGAGGGGTCAATCTCCCTTTCATACATTGTGACTGATAGATCCAATACCTTTGGAATCAGATAAAACTTTGACGAATGGCTCGGTGGCCTGCTGCTGGGAATCACTTTGCTGGTGTCCACGCCGGCCTGTCCCGCTCCCATCATGGGCCCCCGCCGTCTGTGATCTATGGTCCCCGCTGCCAACGCGCAAGGTCCGTCCAGCGTCACATGATTAAAAGAGCTGGGGGGATATTGCTTTCACACCATTCACTCTGGGAGAGAGAAAACTTCATAAAACTAAGGCGACAGGACTCTCTCTCTCTCTCTCCTTTCTCCCCCGCTCTCTGTCTCTCTTTCTCTCACCTCAGCCATCCTCCACCTTGCACTCAGTTGCTGCACTTGAAACTTGGATGATCCAGATTGATTTGAGAGCTTGGGGTTATTGGGGGAGGAGAGGAGAAAAGGTGAGTATTGGGAGGGGAGGACGGTCCTGCTGGTGGTGGGGACTCTGGAGGAATGAATACCAGTGAGGAACAAAACATCTCTTTTTACTTTTCAGCCTTTCAGAGCATCCCTACCCAACATTAACTCCACTGCAGTATGCCCACACATGCAGAACTGTCTGGATATGCATTCAGCCTGTCAATCATAACCATAAGAAGGGGTAAGTGTCTTTGCTGCAGTTACTGATCCACCCAAGTGAACACATGGTGTGCATTCTGACTGGAGAACGGAGCAGGAGAGGCCTGGACCAGGAGACCTTCCCACCAGGAAGTCTGTGATAGGCAGCTAGGAGAAGAGAGAGCCGATGAGGCAGCAGGAAGGTAAGAGACAGCGGCGGCGGTGGCGACAGTGATGGTGATGGTGGCTCAGTGGGGTTCAGACAGCCCGGGTGCCTCTACACTTTGCCTCTCCCCACCCCTCCAATCACCCCCATCTCCAGGTTCCCCGGCACGATCCACATAAATCACCCGCGCAGATACCCCACTGCCAGTGATGAATCGACCGCGGCGATTAGCATGATGTATAGCGCAAAATGTAAATAATAACAAGTGCTGCTAATTGGTGCGCTACCTGGCAACAAATCAGTAATGTTGTTCGGTGCAGCACTGCAACGCTCTGTGCTGCCAGTGTCACTGCAGTTGTGTCATTAAGAGAGAGAAAGCTCTGTGGCGTACACACACACACACACCAAGAACAAACAACAAACACACACACACTCACATACAGTACACACACACACACACATGCTCGCAAACCTCCCTGCCCGTGGTAGCTCTACCTCTGCTCTCGTCAGTTTGTGGCAGATTTGTCACTGATGCCATCCCTCTGGGGAGCTGCTGTTTGCTTTAGTACGAGTGTTAAGCTCACACACACCGCAGTTTGGGGGTAGTTTGTTTGCATTTGCATGTCGGGAGCTTGTTATTTGCAGCTGACGACATCTTGCCTTGCTTTGTCACTGGCTGGCTGCACTGCTGCACATACCCCGTGGTGTTTGTGATTCTTTGGTACTTATTTACCATCATGAAGTGTTCATTTGCATTTAATTTAATGAACATTGTAACATGCAGATGTCTGTCAATGAAATGGAGTTTACAAATGAACTAGACAATAAATAGAAGATGCATTTCCCATTCCCATTCTTTGAACTAGTCTTGCTCAAAAGCATTACAACAATAAAACATGCTGTATAGAGAGTTAAGTCCAGTGACCCTTCATGAGAAAAACAGCTCAAAGTTTTGCAGCGGCACTCGAATGTATTCCTCATCCACGCCAGCATATCTCTCTCTCCTCTGTGATCGTTTGCGAGTGCAACACTCTCCTCGCCCTTATCACAGCCATCTCCCTTTTCATCAGTGGCAGCCGCTCCTCCAGACGCCGGGTGTTTATCTGTGCAGCGGCTGCTCCCTAATGAGCCGGGGCCTCCTCTCTTCTCCTCTGAGCCCCGCCGCCATATTTAGAAGACGGCAGCCTAATGAACAGTGGCGGATGATGGAGACGTCGACTTTTTCCCTTTCTACTCCCACCTCCTCCCACGCCACCACCACCACCCCGCCATTCTGCTGGACCCCGGGCCCACTCATCAGCACCGGTGCTACCAGGTCCCCGCTCCCACCTCCCTGATTTACACTGGGTAGTGGGAGGAGAGTGAGTGTGCAGGTTGTGTGTGTGTGTGGGGTGGGGAAATGTGGCAGAGGAGGTGGGAGTCGTCAGTTATGGGCACGCTGACAGTGCTGTGGAGAGGGCCTGTAATTAGAGGTGGATGTATGTGAGCCGTTAAAGCTCTAAAACATCACTGATCAGAACGGACTATCGACAGCCCTGCACACACACACACACACACACACTCGCATACACAAACTCACCCGGCAGCCAGCACCAGCAGCTAAGCGGCCGCCCGTCTGGCATGCCTCTCCACTGCTCCTCTTGTTAGCGGTGCCGCCGCCATTTTTCTTTGGCGTAAATGCAGCTCTCCCTGTTAATTGGGTAACCCAGAGATCCTGACAGTTTTGGAGAGAGCGCCGAGCTGCTTTTCACACTCCTTGTCAACAAGACAAAAGGTATCCCTGAAGTTGGGGAAAGGAGTGATGCATTGAAGGTGTTGCGGGGAAGTAGCTTTTAGTGGCAGAAAACTCTTTCTTTCGAAGTAAATGAGAAACCCTCTGACAAAGACAAAGCTTCCATGTGCCTGTTATGTATAGTGATTGGATGGAAAAAAGAGAGGACTCCTGATGTGTGTGTGAAAGTCAATTGAATTGTAAGCTATTTTGGGTCAATCTTCACAATGAAGCTATTGAATGATGGATCGCATCGGGGGTAAAATGAAAACATTTGGCAGCGGTTACTGAGCAAAGCAAAGCACTGACTGCCGTAGGAGATAGCATCAATCCACCACTATTCTGAGCGCTGGAAGGTGGACTTAGTGTAGTCTCTCCATTCATTTCCTCTCCTCACAGACTTATTGTTTCTTCATGCCAAAGTAAATATGGCCGCTGACTGTTTGTCCAAGGTCATGAGAATCTTTCGGACTGCATTAGCATGGCTGGATTCAATCAGAGAGTAGATAATTCTTTCATCAGCATATCAGGAATATATATTACATGTGTCCACTTTTTCATGTGGTTTTGGGGTCTGCAGATTACCATCGCTATGTTAACAGCAGTAGGAAGTGTCTCTTTCCTCTCCAGAAAGTTGATGAACTCTGTTCAGGAAGTGGGTAAAAATAATATCAGTTTCAAGCCGCTTAGCTGGGGTTGTTGAAGCTATCTCTTCGTTATATAAGAAGTGAGAAGCGATTCAGACACAGTTCATTTAACCATCTGGGTTGTTTCTCATGAAGTTGTATACCCTTAAACTCTGTGGGTGGTTAACCTTCCTCTGCATATAGCCTACAGTATGAGCGAGCACAAAGGAGGCATTGCATAACTCAGAGCCAGTTAATCTCTCTCTCTATGTCTCTCTCTCCGCTTTCTTCGCTGTGAGTGGTTGGCTAACGTTGGGAGGAGCTTCTTTGCTGAACCCTAGTTGGAGTGTGGCAGCCTAGCATAAGCTAGCGTAGCCTAGCTTAGCCTGCCGTAGCATGCTCCTCGTGTCTGTGACCACTGTATGCAAAGCGTGGCATTAGTCACAGGCCGGCTGGCCCTGACAGGCCTGCCGAGTGAGGGAGATTAATGCCAGCCGGGGCCACTTTATTATCGTCACTCTCTTCTTTCTCTCTCGCCGACTCTGCCTCTCTGCTCAGCCCCGCCATTAATTGTCCTCTCCCTCCCTCCTTCTCTACCGAGTGACGGATGTGGGGAAGAGGGGATGGAAGGAGTGAGCGGGCACCTGCCTCTGGCCTTGACAACAAACTAAACCCCCTCCACCAGCAGCACACCTCTCGGCCCCCAGCCCTACTCTCCCGCAACTTCCACAGTGCTTCTTCCAGACTCCTTTCACCCTGCACACATGTGCATGCAGCACACACATACACACACACACACAGACAAAACAAAACTCAGTGGCTTGAGAGGAAATCCAGTCTGACTCTGTTTTTCACTCTCTCTCTCTCTCTCTCTAAGGTTGCAATGAACTTGCCAG
>JAIFZK010000006.1:23082500-23107500 GCA_027481765.1 Tenualosa thibaudeaui | reverse complement strand
CTGATCTCTTCATTTTTACCAGAGCTGTACATCCATACATGTAACATGTGTTGCATTTAATCATTTTTATTGTAAAGAGAATAGCTCTCAACAAAAGACCATCATACTCCTGGTAAACGTGGTGTTATGTGGTGAAATTGCAGACACGTGGCCTGGACTGACACTGTATGCTAATGCTGGCCTCTGTCTGTGCTGTAGGAACAATGTAATCAGCACTGTGCTACAGATCAAACTATGCATCTGCTGTGTAACTCATCATGTCCTCTCAAGGCCCTGAAATAAAGTGTGCACAGCATATCTCTGCAGAGCCAACAGCAGCTCTCTGGTGCAGGAATGATAAACAGGAGGCAACTCCAGAGCAGAAATATATATATATGTTTTGTGTGTGTGTGTGTGTGTGTGTGTGTGCGTGCGTGCGTGTGTGTGTTTTCAAAGGCCCCAGAGATCAGGCGAGAGAGCACATCCTGCACACAGAGGTAAAAATTCATTTCTTGAGAGCTATATATCAAGCGGCATTTGTTTAATGAGTGCCCTGGCGGAAAGATGTATAGAACATGTCAGGCGTCCACTTGCAGTGCGTTCTGGGAAACAGATAACATCAGCGAATGTGACCGCTCACTCTGTCTCCCCACTCTGGCCTCTTTATCTGCTCGCGCCCAACCACATTATAAATGAGAGACTGAGGGGAGACCAGGAGGAGAAATAATGGGTAAAAAAAGTCACTGCAACACTCTTCAACACACATACACACACACACACACACACACACACACACAAGGCACAAACACAGCTTCACCAGATAGATATGAAGTCATATTTGTACTAGTATTCCATATCAGTGGTGGTGGAGGGGATCTTTAAGTTAGGATGGTCCTTGTTTTTGTAATCTGTTGCATCCCATCTCTCCCCATCTGCTGCTCTTCGTGTGTGTGTGTGTGTGTGTGTGTGTGTGTGTGTGCGTGCGTATGTGTGTGTGTGTGTGTGTGTGTGAGCATGTGATTGTGTGTATGTGTGTGTGTGTGTGTGTGTGTGCGTGCGTGCATATGTGTGTGTGTGTGTGTGTGTGTGTGTGTGCATGAGTGTGTTGTCTGGCATACCTAACTAAACTGGGCTGCTCCCGTGGCAGGTCTCTGCCTGGCCTAAGTTATGGAAATGAGATGCAGGAGGCGGACGTTGGGGTAATTAATTGTAACTCAGAGGATAATGTTGGCCTGTCAGACATGTCTGTGCGTTGTGTAACACTCTCTTAAGAGTAATGTGGTTAAACCGGGAGGATCTGTTAGCAGTCTGTCTTAATTGTGGCACATCCAGAATGCTAAAACAGATCCACTCTCCCTCTTCTTTCTCTTTCTCTTTCTCTCTCTCTCTCTTTGTCTTTGGTTTTGTGTCTCTGTTCCCTCTGTTGTGTTTAGACCAATGCTTTATAACATTCTCCTTCACAGCACTCACAGGATCACTGACACACAACACCCTCCCTCACAGCACTCACAGGATCACTCACACACAATACTCTCCCTCACAGCACTCACAGGATCTTTCACACACAACACTCTCCCTCACAGGATCACTGACACACAACACTCTCCCTCACAGGATAACTGACACACAACACTCTCCCTCACAGCACTCACAGGATCACTCACACACAACACTCTCCCTCACAGGATCACTGACACACAACACTCTCCCTCACAGGATCACTGACACACAACACTCTCCCTCACAGCACTCACAGGATCATTCAGACACAATCCTACATTTAGTCTGAGCTGTGTGATCATCAGCGTGGCCCAACTCAAAATAAGCGTGCTAAAATGCCTGTGAGAAGAGGTCACTCCTTTTCACAGTAGTATGCAGTATTTGTACAAGTCACTGGTCTTGTTTCATTACAGCCTCTATACTTTAATAGTCTTGTTAAACCTACAGTGGATTTTCATGGCAGTCTTTGCTGAAGCATGCCAGTGTTGCTGTGAGGTTGCATCCTGCAACCCCTTCTGTCCTTGTCATCGCTCTTGTTAAAAGGACACCAGTCAAAGGCATTTTAAACACGCCACCTAAAAAGAATCCACCATCTGCGCTAGTATTGAAAGGCTGGCTAGCAGTGTGCAATGGGACCTCTACAATTGACACTGTCAGTGGGTGGACTGGCTTGAAATAAATGATAGAATGTCCATGCCCAACACCCTCACTGTCAGCAGAGCAAAGCACTGGACATGGAAAGGTAGAGATCAGAGTGATACCTTGATAGAGGCACAGACTTGAGGGACTGTCTCCTTCACCAGTGTATCTCCTTGGATATTAGTAAAGCCTTGCAAGTAATGGAGGTGAATACATTAGTTCCAAACAGTGTAGTAGATTATTGGATTTATCGGAATAACCCTGGATGCCACTGTCACTTGATACTTGATGAGGCAGAGAGGTGCGGAGAGGAGGAAGGGGGGTGGAGTGGGAGGGTGGAGGGGGGTGGGGGAGGTGTGGGTGGCTGGGGTGTGGGGAAGCGATGGGGGGGTAAAATGGAGCGTAATAAGGCAAGATCCGGTGGTCCCTAGGCAACGCAGGGAGGGCTGTCCCTGTCTCCGCCACCTCCTGCCAAGAGCGTGTTCACGCCAGCCTTACGTGGCCTCGGTGAAAACCAGGGTGTGAAAACCCATCTGGATATGTAAATACAACAGGCGCATGTGTGGGGACATGACAGGCCCGTCGCACCGGCACGCCCCGCGACACACCGCCTAAAAGCTTATTCAGGTCCCCACTCCCTCCGCTGCTCTTTAAGTGAGCCAGCCCAGGGGCTTTCAGAGGCAACCAGCACTGCAGCCCCACTTCCCTACAACACACACACACACACACACACACACACACATACTCCCATCTCCTCACCCAGAAAAAGACATGGACTCTTATGCAAAGCATGTTTTTGGGACATGCACGTTCTCAAAGAGGTGTTGCTGAGGTTTGCAGCCTAGGTGGGAAAATAAATAAAATAACAGCAAGTCACGCAGCAGTCAACCACCTCCCCACAACCCCATCCCAATCCTCACCCTGAATCTACAGCAACTGACTCCGCCGCAGAGGTGGAACTGGCTTTGCCACCAGCAGTCAGCGCAGAGGGGCCCACAACAGGAGATTAGAGCTCTTATTTGTCTTCATTTACACTCCTCTTCTTAACACTGGGCTCTGGTTGTCCACACACGTCCCCCGCAGGTTAGAGCGGGTCGGTGCGGCGACGGCTCCTCATTGACTGAGGGAGGTGGAGGGGGACTGGGCTGCGTGGGCCTGAGGGGGCTACAGGAAGAGAGAGAGAAAAAAAAAGAAAGAGAGAGAGAGAAAGAGAGAGAGTGGTGGGATGCGCCCCGAGCCCTGCCAATCCACAAGGATGTCAGCGAATGGGGGAATATTCTGATAACGGCTCCCATGGGACAGAAGCCCATGACACACTCAGACAGATAGACTCACACACACACACACACACATGTATTCACACATCCATCCACACATGTTTAACCAAACAATCCCATGTTAGCAGTTGCATATTAAAAGTCTGGTGTCTCCTTGCCCCAGAGCTATACATGCATCTCATCCCCCACTGAAGCGCACCCCTGCTGCCTAAACTAATCTGACGGTGCTCTATCACCGCCTCGTCCAGAGCTGTGCCACAACACTGCGGCAAAACAGCCCAGGAGAGACTAGCATCGCCTTAATTAAGACCACAGCCTTTTTAATATGGCATCCCAGCCTCACAAGTGTTTGTCTGTGCTCTTCCCAGGTCCTCCACTCGACGGCAGGGCCCCTCAAGTCCTCTCTGCCTGTCCTGCTGGATCTGCCCGGCTCAGCTGTAATCTCATCTGACTCGCTGCGGATCAAAACATCCGCCGCTCTCCATTACAAAACGGGAAAGGAGAATGCGCGCCACACAGGGGTCCAAGCGCCACTCCGTCGCTCTATCTCTCTCTCTCTCTTTCTCTCTCTCTCTCTCTCAGCTCCCGGCTCCCCAAAGGCCATGTTTAGGCCGTCTGTCAGTCAAGCGGTGGCATCTTGAAGGAGACTCGGTTTCTCTCTCAGTCACTTCAGTAGGCCAGGGTCTCTCCTTACTGTTTTTGAGGGGTCCTGTCACCCTGACTGCTATGGGTGAGCCAAACGACCTTTTCCCCCATGTCAAAGTGCCAGGGCCCATTGTGTCAGACTCTGTCTCACTGCGTCAGTGCCGTGTTGAGGGACTCCTCTCCCTCTCTCCTCCTCTCTCTCTCTCTCTTTGCTCTTCTTCTTTACTCTCTCCCTCTCTGTCCGGCCGCTAGGGACTCAGACTGGGCTTGACGTGAGCCAAGGTGACGGAGGAGCGGCCGGCCCGCTTAAGCGTCCAGGACAAGGCCAGCATGGTGGCTCCTCACTGTAGGAAGTGTCCCCAGCGGACCTGTCACACACTGAGGACGTGGCTCTAAAGAGGGGGGAGATCTGAGAGACACCAAGCCAGAGAGGGGAAGGGAGGGGAGGGGAGCTTCAACAAGCAAATGAAGCACTAAATGAACAAATAGATGAACAAATCAATGAACCCGATAAAGAGGGAACCAAAGCACAGAGAGACGAATGAGAAAAGAATGGGAGAGATTGAACACGACTGCATTACTGTTACATTACCACTGCAGTGCAATATCAAACCTGATCTCTTTTTTCTTTCATTACAGCCATTTGTGTCCTGGGCTATTCTTCCAAATCTTGCTTGTCTTAAGAAATCACACTGAGGCATGGGGAACAGGCTAACTGGCCCATAATTTATCTTTTTTATGATTGTCATATAATGACAGTCACACCCGACTTGTGTTGTAGAATTACTGGAGAGGGAAGAGCGGCCGGCATGCGTGTCCAAATAAATCTTAGCGAGCAGGAGGAAGAGTGTGCTGAGATGGCTTCTGGAGCATTACTTACACACGTCAGAGCTGTCCGCCGACAGGCCACATGTCATGCAGCCGCCACGGCAGGGAGGGAGGGAGAACTCCCTCTGTTTCTGGAAACATCCAACATTATGAGGTGTGAATGAGCCTTGGCAAAACACAGGAATTACTCTTAAAAATCACAGCCCTCCCCAAGCAAGCAGTGGGCCCCTTCAGCCAGCTGGGCTACTATTGAGGAGACAGAGACGATGTTCCGATTGGGATTTTCACGTCTTCTTTTGTTTGTGAAACCCGACTGGACTGGACTTTTTATCCTGATCCTGACAAGGCCCCCATTTACGCACATGCTCTGTTGTAATTGGGGAGCAAACTAGCCATCAGCTTATTGTCAGGCAAGTCACACTGTGAGAGTCAAAATAGGTGGTAATCCTAGGATGAAGCCTGTTTATTTAGGGTGATCATGGTACTTTAAGTGTTGCAAGCAATAAATTATGAATGTATGAATACAAGAGTCATTCAGCGGGGTCAACGGGAGGCCAAAAGGTCACGCTCACTACTGAGCCCCAGTAATGGCTGTGACTGGGATAAATTGATTTGGCTGTGGGTGTAGCTGGCCGGCATGTGTGATTGCTCCATTGTTGTAACAAATGAACAATAAAGCATAAAACAACACGCCTCGCCTGAGCCTGTCTCAGCAACATAATTAGCTGGGAGGTGGCTGGGACTGGGGGTGTCGGGTGAGTGGGTGAGGGAGGGGGTGGGGGGTTATGGTGGCAGAGAGGCACGCAGCCGCCATCTAACGGCGGGGGCAGTGAGAGCAGCACAATGTGTTGAGAAGCTATCTTCCTACTTAAACACACATACACACACACACACACACTCTCTCTCGCTCTCACACACACACAGACACACACACTCACACATTCCCCCATCACCCCCGGCCGTCGATCCTTCCCCCCCTCATTACCGCACCAGGGCTGCTGGTGGGCAGGGGCCGCTGCCGTCGTGCCAACGGTCACACATCGGCGCCTTATCTCATCTTATCTGACGAGAAGAGATGATGGGTGTCGCCTCGGCTACACACACACACACAACCTGCCAACCCCTCTTTCAGCGCTGCCTAGTAACAGCAGTTGGGGGCCAAGCCCAGCCCTGCCCAGCCCAGCTCCGACCAGTAGCTGTGGCTAGACAAATAGATTTCCTGCTGTATTTATGCCTCACATCACTCTTCTTTGCCCGCCTCTCAGCGCAGGTAGCTGTTTTATATGAAATGAACAATCTTTATAGACGTGCCGCAGCCATAACAAGGCTGATTTTCAGTGCCGGTCCGGGTGTATAAGTCTCGTGGAATTGTCAGGCTTCTTGCTCGACAAATCAAGCCTAACTTATGATGTTTTCTGTGTAATTTTTATTCCCGTTTGACTGGCCAACTACCCGGTGGTAATAGAATATTGGGGAAAGGCCAGTGGGGGATGTTTGCGCTCCGTGTGATTGATCGACACAGCCCATGCCTTTCATTTATATCCCCCCCCCCTCTATTCCAAATCTGTTAAGTTTAGGAAAAATGAATCCAAAAAAACGGGAGAAGAGAAATGGCTGCAGATTACGGCGAGGCAAGCTCGTAGATCTAAGTTGGGGTCCACATTGGGGGGCGCGGATTGTCTGCGAGCATTAAGTTATCTAAATGAAAATCAATACTATATGTGCCAGCGTTTTACTACAGAGAAGTGTCCAGAGAGCTGGAGAGAAGGGGGAGAAGGGAGACTGGAGAAGGGAGAGACGGGGAGAGGAGAAGGGGGATTCAGGGCTTTTTCGGCTCCTGCTCCTGTTGGTCCGTCCCTAAAGTGCGACCCCAAGGGGACCTCTAATTGGCTCCCCCGCCACATGGAACAAGAGTTAAACATATAAGCGGAAAAGACATCTTGTTTTTCAAAGTGATTGCGAGGGCCCCAAGGATTGAGTTTCACCTGTGTGTTTGTGTGTGGGACTGTGTGTGTGTGTGTGTGTGTGTGTGTGTGCAGTATCAGCTTCATACATCTGTGAGGTTCTATGGCTTTTTTCTATCTTCAGATCTGTGTAGCAGTGACACCACATCTACATTTCTGCATGTGTGCATGGTACATGTTCATACATCATATGTATCATGTTCTGTTTGTGAAAACAGAGATATTGTGTGTGTGTGTGTGTGAGAGAGAGAGAGACAGAGACAGAGAGTGTCTGTGTATGTGTGTGTGTGTGTGTGTGTGTAAGAGTGAGGCTGTGATGGCCACTGGAGCCACTAGAGAAATCTCCCCACGGTCACGCTAGAGCTGTTTCTCACCTGTCAACCGCTGCAGAATCATTTCATCCTGCTGGCAATTAGGCAAAGGTAGACGCCGAGCGCCAGAGCAGCGGCACTCACCACAGAGCCTGATGGAGCCTTAAACACCCTCCGAGCAGGGTGCAAACCCCCCAGCCCTCACCACCCTACCCCCCACCCTCACCTCTCCACCCCCAGCAGCACATGAAAAGGAGCTGAAAGGGAGCAGACTGCAGAAGTCCCTGCCATGTTGCAGCAGGGTGGTGAGAATGTCAGCAGCTGCTCAGCTAGGAGCAGAGGCCTGTCTCAGACAGCAGAGGGAATGCGGAGGGAGTGAAAGGCCCCTGATGGACTGTGAACATTTGAGGTGCGACCTTAAATTTCCTTCATTAACACTAGCAGATGTGCAACTGCAGTACCATCCTAGAGTCATCTTCAAAGTTTAGCATCAGGTATAGGTATCCTGAACAAATTCCTGAAGAAAAAATGTTGACTCTCTGCATCAATGCATACTTAATTTACCATGGAACAGAGACCAGTTACCAAATTAGCTTAGCATTATGTGTACATCTGAGTTAGCCTTACCTGAGATGTACTCTCCAGATAATGCACAGTAACTAACAGAGCTGCCAGTATTCACCAAGCTAACATTTAGCCATTTGCAACCCATAAAGAAGGTTAGATATTTTATTTTTTATTTTTAAACAGTAACAAACAAGTATTAAATGTTGATGTTACACTAAAATGATCAGTGACCAATGACTCATAAAAGTAAGTATTTACTGGTGAGTAGGACTAGCCATGAGCCAACTCATGGTAACATATGGGTGGAAGTTGATTTTAAGGTAGAGTTATAATAACGGGGATGTGTGACTTAGATTAAATGTGGGCAATTTGGATGTCTACATAAGAAACTGAGATGGAGTTTTGAGGTAGACACACTGGCTATTTCTGATATATTACAGTATTCTAAAGTAACCCTGATAGACCACACGCTCTGCCATGTTAAAGAACTTTGGATTATTATCATTTCTGCTTCTATTCAGCAGTCAGGCTTTATTCATGTTCCTTACATGTTAGCATTTCACACTTTCTTTGTCAAGGTGGATGAACCCTCTCAAGTGGCCCTGGCCATCCCCTGAATAAAAGCACTGCTGATGCAGCAAACATGGCTGTGGACGACGCCAGAGGACCCCCAGGAGTAGATGCCTTTGTGAGATGACAAGTAATGGTGTCATACAGCAGCCAATCATTAGAGACATTCTGTAATGCCCAAAGAATGCACAGTGCTTAGGAGGCACTCCATCCACAGCCCAGCACTCTGCAGGAGAGCCAAGTCAAACAGCATATTGTGATGCAACATAGGGCCGCAACAGTGCTGGCTTTCACCAAAGATGGATGGTCTGCAGGTCAGCTATCCATCTTTTATTGTCCTTTGTCCAATGGTCCACTATCCATTCCTGTGTAGTCATTAGGATGCCTACCCAAGGTAATTTATGAAATACATTACCAATGATGCTGCTCTGTACAGTTTATCAAGGTGAATCAGACTGTATGGGGATCTAAGCAGCATGCATGAAAGAGATTTTTTTTCCCCTCTAGTCAATATAAATACTTGCGTTCTTTCTGTGTCACTGACTCTGGGGTCCCTGTCCCTTTAAAAGGACTCCATGCACAGAGGTAGAGAGAGCAATCCACTGGGTAATGATTATGATCTGGCTTCCTTTATGGCACCCTCCATTTTTTAATGTTAGTGCTCAGGGAACATACCAGTCACAGGATTAATATGGGGGCTAATGTAGATTTGCTGGTCGTGTGCATTTTGATTATATGCCAGGAGCTGTTCATTGGGAAACGTCTTATATACTCAGGCACTTGTCTCTCAATTACATAAACGGCATTAACCCTCTGCTGTCCATCTTAGGAGAGAACCATTCTAGAGGAATTACATTTCTTACACAGGGTAATATGTATTTTATTTTGTACTGGCGCACATTCATGTCTTAAATATTTTTGATGGAATGTTGGCAAAGATTGGAATTTATAACATACAGGCTGTATTGTAATTGATAAATGACCAAATAGCTTAGTTAATGACTAGTTTCAATATTTATCTTAGATTCTCATCCCAAATAACTCATTACATGGCCGAGGTCTGTGGAATGAATATAGTAAAGGACAGAGAGAGAGAGAGAGACAGAGAGAGAAAGAGAGAGAAAAATGGGGGTGGGGGGGTCAGGGGGAGGGTGTCGTGAGTTACATAGTGGAGCAGGAGGCACTGTATTAGGGAGTCGTTTCATGATGCCCCTCCACCCCCCCACCCCCCACCCCATTCTCCAGGTTCCCGTTTGCTGATTTTTTTTTTTTTTTTTTAAAGGAAATTTCTCCATTGCGGAGGCAGTCAGGCAGAGGACAGGAGCTGGGACCATGCTAATAAATCAGCCCTGAGTCTCTAGTGGCCCACAGCCGCAAGGGAATACTGCAGAGAGAGAAGAGAGAGAGAGAGAGAGAGAGAGAGAGAGAGAGAAGCATGCATGTTGACCCAGGAAAGGGCTTAGCGAGAAATGATGTCCTCTTAAACAGCCTCCCGACCAAGTATCAACGCAAACACACACATACACGCATGCGCGCTCACACACACACATACACACACACGCATACACACACTACAAAGAGATGTAGTCCACCGCCCGAGCATTAGTACCTCCTACACTTCTGCCGCCCCCCCTTTTTCCTCTGACAAATTAGAAGTGCCCCAGACCTGGATGCTGATAAAAAAGAGTCTGATTTAGCAAACGCACAAACTGCCCATTATCTGTCTGCGTGGAGAGGCCATTTGGGATAGGGCCCGAGGACACTGCAGCGCCCAGAACACAGAGGATGAGTGAGCCCCTGAGAAGAGGAGGGTGGGGAGGGTGGTTCTGAAAAATCACCCCCATCTCAAAGCTAACACCAGTGCCAAGCACTCTCAGGAAAACACACAATTGGAGTCTGAAATAGAGACATATGTGTTTTTTAAAAGCACAAGAAAAATGTGTTTAATACCACAAAAGCCTTAGTATCACCAAACCTTTAGTATATCTTAATGTATATTATAACCTCATTTGTACAATTAGCTTAGCTTGCACGCAATAGAAATATAAGGTAATGTAAGCGGTGTGAATATTTGGATTGTGATAAACAATAATGATTGTAGAGTCCAAGCTCGATACATCTTTCCTGATGAAAAATCAAGAGTAACATAGTTTCCTTGCATAAATATAATATTATGTAGCCATGTAATTAAATTAATTGTATATATAAAAAATAAAACAAAAAACAGAAAACAGTGGCAGATCTGCGCTGCAAATGCCGCTAGTGTGTTTATGTGAAAGTAATATTTACACAAACACATATTTAGTGCATGACTTTCCATAGCAAAATAATCATTAAAGTGTGTTTGAGAAAAGGAAAAAAATCTAATTAAAGCTAAAAAAATTAACATTTGAATGTGGTATTTAAAACATTGCCTGAGGTGTTTATATTGCCTGTAATGAAGAAAATAATTTGAAAACACATTTACTAATTTATCTGTCCAGATTTTGGTGTTGGATAATGTCAAATTCAGCTACTGGTTTACAGATGATCCCACACAGACACATACACAAAAAGAGAAAGACCAACAAATAATAGCATGCATCAAAATAACTGTGAAGAATAAATAAACTATTCCAATTGGTGTGGATCACAAAGCCTACAGTGGGCATGGGGGAGCTTGGCAGAGACTGGAGACTGCAACCATTTCCATAGGGACATCGTACATGCAGGGTCTTTACCCACACTCATTAGCCAAAACTTGTCATCACCCCCACCCCCTGCTTCCTGCATGCGTCTATTGGACACATGGTCCTCTAATAAGTCATTCAGTTTCTCTTTAGCCATCGTCACTGTTTTACTCATTAGCCAAAACATGGGGCTGGGGGGGGGGGGGGGATTCTAAAGTAAACCATCTTGATGGTGAATGGTGAGACGATGAACAAAAGAACAATACACATCAAGTGTAATCCAGTGTCTATTCATGATGATAGAGTTATAAAATTATTATTAGATATAAAATGATTGTGAAAAAATATTAATTTAAGTATTCCCCATGACACGGACATGTGTGGAATCGCAATTTAGCCGGACCATGGTAATTGTCGAGATATAAAGACATCGGAGATCTAATCAGAATATTGATTGAGCTGTGACAATTTACAGTAGTGTGCTGTATGGGAAGCCATGAGCAGACACTGACTGGCTTAGACAGCTAGAAGGACTGGGATATACAGGTGGACAAAATGCAGTTTCCCCTTTGAACGGCCTCCAAAAATGGAAAATGTAATTGAAGTAAATAAGGCACTTCTAACACTGCATTGAGTTGTTTAAAATGCCTGATTATGACATAATTGTCAGCTGCCTTCAGTTACAGTAGCACAAAAAATAGAAATATGCATTGCTATAGTCTGATCAAAAGATACTGGACATGACCAAGAGTTGGACTGACCAGGCGTTAAGCTAAGTGGCATCTAACAGTTCCATTAGAATGGAGCCTTCTTCTCTCTCCCTGCGCCAGTTCCCTGAGCAGAGGGATGCCGGTCTCTGGTCCCCCCTTTTCTCAGTGGCTGTGTTTCATCTTAAGTGAGTTTATTCAAGTGTAGTCAGTGTTTTTCCCACTGGAGGAGTAGTAGGAGAGAGAGGTGCGGCGAGAGCATTGGTGGCAGCGCCGGCAGCGGCCCTGACCACACATCCAGCCCCGCAAGCAGGCAGCCCGGAGGACACCTTCAGTAATCCCACCAATGATGTCCACTGCCCCACTGATGGCTACCAGCCCCACAAATACCCACAGACCCCGCGATCCATTTTTATTGTATCCGGGGCTGCAGTGTTGTATTTCCTGCCTCCTCTTAGCACCACACACACAGTGCACTCGAAAACAAAAATCCATAATATCGATCGGCCAGTGTCACCACAATTATTCTTTTGAAACAGCCATTGAAAACAAATTACATCTGCACTGCGTTTTCATCCGATTGCTCCGGGTGAGCAATGCTCACTCGCCTACCCCTCCCCTCCCACCCAATCCCAGCCCCCCCTTAAACCCCTCCAACCTCAACCCCTCCCTCAGGCTTTTCCGCCTTTAGCACCGTGTCATTAACGATGGTGCCGGGCCTGGTGGAGGTGCTGCTGGTGGTGGAGGTGTGTGTGTGTGTGTGTGTGTGTTGGGGGGGTCACTGCATGAGAGGACAGAAGGATGAGGAAGCAGGTCAGGGGAGACAAGTAGAGTACATACCTGCAAAAAAGCCAATGGTACTGTAGGAGGAAAAACATGCCAGATCCAAAATGCAACAAATAAGTGTGTGTGTTAGTATGTGTGTGGATAGTAGTGTGTGTGTGGTGGGGTTGCTAGTGCTACTAAGGCTGTAATTACCTGGCTGGTTTCCTCTATTGCTTATTAGAAAATATATCAGCAGAGTGACACTGAGAAAAGCCTGATGGAATTACCTGCCCCCCATTTCAACAGTTGGTTTGTGTGTACCTAAGGATGCATGTGCGTATGTGTGTGTGTTTTCTTTTTTTTATGTTAGAGGACTGAACCATATCTGACTGCATAAACCTAAATGCACTGGTGTTCATGTGCTGGTGCACATTTGTAGACGTGATTTCCATTGTAGGTCACTGGAATTTCAATTGTCATCATATACTCACACACCCAAAATGTATTCGCAAGCTGTATTTAGGGTCAAGATCCTGGAGATTTTAAATTCATCATTGGATATTTTGACAGATCCAGGCATACATTTAAGCTCCCACATGGCTATTATTAACGCTACTGTTCTGCCATAACATTATTATCTGTGTGTATCTGCTCTGTAAAATGCAAATGTAAGCCAGTAAATTATTTATAAAATCTGATGGTTTTGAACAAAGCACTTCTGGTTCTGATTAAAGTTGTGCATAATTCCAATGGATATCAAATAAAACGCTTTGCATTTTACATCCTGTTTCATTCTGCAGAGGATTTCAATTACAGCCAGTGCAAAGGGTATTACATGCCTTGGTGTCTCCAACTCAACACATGGGGTGAAAAACAAACATTATATCTCAACAGTCCATCTTTACTGTACAATGTGGTCTAAAGCAAAGTCTAAAATGTGGCCTATAATGGAATATGACTCATTTTGTAAGACAAAAAGCTCTAGTATTCAATGTTTCACAAACAATTTCTATGTTTATTTAATCCTATAATGTACAAGAGATTAATGCACATTATGGCACAGAACCACCTTAATTTACATTTCTACATTTGTGGAAAATCCCTCCAAAAGCATGACTGTGGCTTGGGAACAGAGGGAAGAGCAGAGAGGAGAAGCAGTGACTGTGTCCTTCCTCACTGCTCCGTTCCCCAGTACTCCTCTTCATTAGGACATTCCCTTTGCTTGCTTCCCGCGTGGCTGCAAGGCTGCATCACTACTGTGAGGTAATGCCCTGTGAGAGCTACAATCTCACAATGAAGCAAAAAAAAGTGGGAAAGAGAGAGGGAGAGAGATGGAGAGGAGGAAAGAAAGAAAGAAAGAAAGAGCAAGAGAAAGAGTGAGAGAGAGAGCAGAATAAAACTAATGTCAGGGCGATGCAGTTGATAATTAATCCTGGCTGGCCCTGGCGAGCCCAGGCAGTTGGGTTGGAGGTTGCGAGGCAGAATCCCTTTGTTAAGCTTTGACCACACAAGTCACGGCGGCGGCCGACCCGCAGCAAGGGAAACGCCAACTTTGGAGTATTAAGAAAACCAATAGCCTTGTTGACATGAACACGGGAGCCTAACCCCCGCAGCCTCCTCATATGAAGCATTGATTTTTCTGTCTGGGTGCCGCGCTAAAGCCATTCATTCTCTATGGGCAGCAGGGCTCGCCGGGCCTGGCCGAATTTTCCACCTCCTCCTTCTACCTCTTACCTCGGGGGGTAAAACTTGAGGATTAACACCCCCCACCTCCCCAGACATGATTTGTGTTAGACTTGTAACTGGTGTGTGTGAGTGTGTGTGTGTGTGCGTGTGTTTGTGTGTGCGCGTGTGTGTGTGTGTATGTGGGGGGGTTGGGGTTAAACATCCTTGCCTCTCTGGAATAGAGGTGACCAGCGTGACCCCTAAGGGTTGAAGGTTCCCAGTTCGCACCACAGGGGCCTCTGTAGGAAGCACAACACAACAGCTCTCACATTTGTGCTTGCTTAGCAAAATGAATTCAATTACCACTTAAAGCGCCTTTTTTCATCCATCCAATGTTTTTCTTCCTTCTTATTACTCCTGTTCATTCCCTCCAGCCTCTCTCTCTCTTTCTCTCTCTCCTCACACTTAAAGGTAAACACAAGCACTCCGCCTGCCTCTCTGAGCCTTCTACTAATACTCGTTTGCCTCGGATTGCACATCACAAACTGCACTTTAATTGCAAAGAACCTGAAGTTGAGCCAAACATTCCTAATTAAATGCAATGAGTTTTTCAATTCGATGACCTCACAGTTATAACTCAGAATCCTTTACTGTTGTTCTGCGCTCTGTTTGAATGGATGCTATATAGGGCATATCTCATGTAGATGTGTTATATATGTGGGCTGCTGCTGCATGTTTGATCCCCACTGCTGTCGCTACTGCAAAAGCAGATCCTTGTTATCTGAAAACAGATCTGCTACAGATGATCCTAAAAAATGCACACGGCTGGTGATAAAGTGGGCCCTGTTTTAAGTGAAGACCTCATATTTCTGAAAGGGTGGGGTGGGGTAAAAAAAATACACTGCATCCACAGTTTCCTAAAACATTTCAGGGAGATGAGCATTAAATTAAATTGCATGAATTGTTAACATTCATCTCTGTTATTTGAAGCCAAAAGCTGGTGTTTTAATAACAGGGCTGAAGTAGTTAATATCACTAAATAAATAATGCATGGATGTGCTCTAACAGTCCTTCCCAGTTTTCCTCTTCCGTCCAAACGACACATGGCATATGGCCATGCAGAGTTCTCTCTCTCTGTCTCTCTCTCTCTCTCTCTCTCACACACACACACACACACACACACACACACACACACACACACACAGTGTCGCTCTGTCTCTGTCTCTTGTTCCCTGCCATAAAACCGCATTAAAGAGATTTGGAATGAACGGCAGGCACCAAGGCCCTAGGCCACCCATTTGAATACTAATCTCCTTTCAATCACAGGAAATGCCTCCAATTCATTTATTTAAATCAAACAGTCATAAACTCACAGTTATAATGTATAAAAATATAACTTGTCGTCTCATATTTTCATATTTTGGGCGTCATTTGGTTCGCTCATAGTGTTCCTGCGTCATTTTGCTGTGTTTCAATTAAAGGCTGATGGAGACCGTGGTGTCTATCAGCAACAACATATTAGTTTCCAGCTTTTGTTGTGCACGTTTCTACTATTTGATTGCATCAGTAGCCACTATCTGCTGGCTAATGTATTCCTTTATTAGGTTTAAAAATGAGAGGTGCAGACCGGTGTGGGGAACCTGAGAGTGAGGAGATGGAATTTATATAAACAGCGCAATCATTCTTTCTAGGCTTGATTAACCAAGCTCACAAAGAGAATTCAAAGAAAATGTATATAATTATTTGGACTGTCATACACTGCCGATTGTAATTGACAAGATTTGTATGAGATATGATGCAATAACAGAATATATTAAATAGAAAATATATCTGGGCTTGATTACCAGTAGAACATTAGACAGAGGCGTGATATTAGAACAACACAATTATAATGTTTTCCCCAGGACACGCTGCAAGCATTTCTGATGCATTAGCAGGCCTTAGCTAATGAAGAAAAAAAAATTAAAGTACAGCAGATTTTCAAAGCACCAGTTGTGCCCAATATCATTAAAAAATTATATAACTCTCCCTCAACATGGCAAGTGTTTGGTCGTAGAGAAGATGTGCCATGAACTGGGAAGAGTATCTGTTTTTTGTTTTTTGTTTTGTTTTCTCTCTCCTGCTCTCTCTCTCCTCTCCCCTCCCCTCTCTCTCTCTTTCTCTCTCTTGCTCTGTTTTTCTCCTTCCCTTTCACCCTTCCCTCCACCCATCAGCTCTCCAGCTGAAAGATGTACCCATTACAGAGTGACAGTTTGACACACAATGACCTGTCAGTGCATTCATCTCTCAATGTTTTATTTTAGCAGGGATCCAAAACTGAGCAGAAAATAAGCAAGTTGTTTCAAGGCCTTGGAACAAGATCAAACATTCCCTGGCACCAGAAGCCAGTGGACCTTTGATTTACACTGGATCTGTCAAAGAGGTGATTAGACTGGGGGAGTGCTTAAAATCCTATAGATACACTGCGGCTAGGCCACTGCCAGGCTGTGCCCACAACACAGTAGTTTGCAGCTTTGCTCGTGGTACATCTCTCTCTCTCTCTTTCAAACACACACACACACACACACTGTCTCTCTTTATCACTCCCTCTTCCCTTCTTTCTTTTACTCTCTCTTCCTCTCTGTGATCCATCTGTCAGGGGAAAAGATGAGGGTAGGCTTTTTTGTTGTTGTTGAGTCTGAGCCACTCATCATTAAAAAGCATCACTGAACAGTGTAGTGAAGGACACTTGGTGTGGCATTAATCTGCTGTTAGATCATGATACCTAGACTACAAACCTTCACTACAATAAATACAAAGACACAAAGTACACATGTGTGTTCATGCACAGGCATACACAGGCCATATCTGAAAATGTATAATTTTTGCAATATCCAACATGACATTCCAAACAGCAGGTTACTCTAGATAAATTAATAGACGTTGTGTCATGTATAAGTTTACTTCATTCCAGCAGCAACGGCTGCTATCAGCTATAGGGTGACAGAGGTCTGGACCTCAACCATTTTTTCACTTACTCCTACCCAATACTCTGTTGGCAAGTGAGTCATAGCGCCTAACACAACATCCATAGTTTTTTAGGTAAGTAAAGTAAGTAAGCCCTGTTTGTATGTAACGTAAGTCTATAGTAAGGCTATAGTTTCCCATTTGTCTCAAGCAAGTTTATTTTTTACAGTTTAGCCTTATCATACTCCAAACTCTAGCAGCAGGGCTACACTGGGCACGTTGCTGAAGTGTTCTTATTTACAAGAATTGGCCTCAGATAGTTCACTGCACACATTTGAAACAATTAGATGAGTATTTTTAAACTTTGTGAAGTGTCAATGAACACCTGAGTTGCATTCTAATGCTAAATAATGCTTTAGTGTCCTACTTATTCACGTGGCAATGCATGCTATTTACTCTAAACTACAGTGTAACCAAAACATACATACATTTTCTGCATCTACCCTTCAGTGGGCCTAAACTGGCAACATATTTCTAATAATGACTAATTTCACAAGGTCTAAGCCCATAGAATACAAGCAGAGAAAAACAGAGAAAGGGACTGGTCATTTGGTCTAAAATATTCTTACAGAATCAGTCATATATGCGGAATATGTGCAACTGCATGTGATTATTATGAGATAACATCTCATCATTTAATGATAATGTTGTATTTCAAGCTAGTAAATCGCTATTTTAAGATATTTTGTTATTTCCAGATATTAAGTATTATTATAATGCACTGCGCTGTGTTTCTTCCCAGGCAAACGTATTATTATTATTATTCCAACTATAATTTGACTAGAACCGCTTACAACATAGAAACTTAGTTTAAACAGCGATGCATAGGTCTTGGTGTTGGCTAGGGTGCTAAGTAAACTAAATTATGTGTAATTCATAGTGTTTAAGATATTTAAGAAAAACTTTATTTCAGTTATTTCCTGTGGACCTAGAGTGGGCTGAGGGAAATTGTGACATCAACGCAGGCCAATCAAACTAATCATGCAGCTGTACTATTCTCCCAGCTGCTTTTAGCCATTTCAATCTTCACTGACTTGGGCTCCCTTTGAATTGGGCTCTCCCTCTAAGTAACCTGTATCTCTCTGTCCCTGCAGTATCACACCTATTATCTTATTTTCCATGTTAAACTTAAATAAACAAACAAATACACTGCCTGCATATAGCATACTTTCTTCTAATGAAATAATTAGACTCACTGTCTAACTCTCCTAACCTAACAATACACTTTAACAATGATTTTATTGTTCCAATCAATTTTAATATTTAATATTAAAGCAACTTCAACTTCTTTCAACACTGAGGAACTTTTACACTCACTCATTCTCTCAAAACTTTCCAAAAATTGATGTAGACTTAAGTTAGACTAGATTACTGCATGTCTGCTTAATTAGTTACTAAAATGATACTAAATATTTTTTGTATGTTTCTCCTGTGCATATAGCTCTGCCAAAGTAGGCTATAAGTCTATGCTAATCTCAAATTCTTTCAAAATAAAATTCCTTGCTGAAACTCATATTTGGTTCGAGAAATCCAATTGACCAACTTCTAAGCATACAATCTGGAGCTCCCAAAAGGATGTTTCCTCTTCAACTGTTAGAATGTACAGAACTCTGCCAAAATAAAAGTCCTTGCTAAACTCACAAATGTTTTCAAAATAAAAATCCCCCTTTCTATGCTTTCTTTTTTACAGCCGTTATATTGCATTGCTGTAGTGACAATTGTCTGACCTGGGTTTGATTCAAACCCCATGTTGCAAGTCCTTGTCGCTTTGCATAGACATAAGTTTTACTTTTTGAATTCTCTGCATGCACTGGTAATCCCTACAGGAACTGCATCTCTAGTTTTCAATATACCATCTTGTTAGTTCAAGACATTGTCTTATTATTAATATAGTGAGATGTTAATTTGGGATAGTACCTCATTATTTCAATATATGTAGTCATAATGACTAATTACGTGATTAAAAAAATATTACTTCCAGATAGTACTTCAGTAATTTTAAGATGCCATCTCATCATTTAAATGGTTTTTCATCACATTAACAAAGCAAGTGAAAGTGGGTGAAGGCTCTTATTTTAAAATGTTAACTTATATGTAATACCATGCTTACACAACATTGCATACGTAGGCTACAGTGCCCACCACAACCACACCAGAGTGCATTAAACAGTGTAAATAAAGAAGTTGAAATCTTTCATGAAACCCAGTCTCTATGTCAGATTGATCTCCTTCATATGAAAATTAAGGATACACCCTGTGTGCAAGTAAACAAGTAGTTTGCCTTGTTTGGCAGCACATTATTCAGCCTCAGTTCTCTGAACTCAGGTTTGTTTGGTTGACCCCTGCCATGTCTTTATCTTTAGCCTTTGATCCACTTGCATTAGGAATAATCTGTTTCTAGTGTAATTCATGAGAATATTTTACTTTGAGAAACCTGCAATCCCTCCAGCAAAGCTGTGTAGCACTAGGTATAAAGACTGGCTTGGTCATATGGCCAGTGGGTCAACGATGCAAGAGCTTCCAAAGCACAAGCTCCTATCAGGACCCTGACAAGTACATCACAGTAAATGCAGTGCACTTATGTCAACACAGCTCCAGTACTGGGCCTCCTTATCGTGACATTTTCCAATTGGGATGGTGTCTCCTGAGGAGAGGTCACATAGCCACACAGCCTGATGTAAATGTATTGGCACTTGTTTTGGGGGGCTTGACACAAGCCCACGCTTTGCAAACAGCCGTTCTCTAACAAGCGTGGGTTCAGGTGGCGAGTGCTCCTGTAATGCCCCCCCACCCCCCACCCATGTCTTTATTGAGTCCCGCAGAGAGTTGATCCTCCTCTTGTGAGTGTCATCAGTCACCGCCCACACCTTATGTCCAGAGGCCATCCTTGTCTCAGCGCCTGCCCGCCGGCCAGCTCCCCGCACCTCCACCAAACACCCACCCCACAACAACAACCTGGCCACATGACTCTCCTCACACAACATCCCTCCATTTTTGTTTTTTGGAGATTCTGTGCAGAGATAGGCTAGTTTTCCTTTGTTCTGCAAAAGTACACATTGCCTGAATTCATTTCACAAAACTGCAGGGCTAGCATGTTTTTATAACTGCTTAAAAAAAAATCTTTTGAAGCATTATTTTTCCACTGGTCGCATATTTCCCCCAAGCAAGTACTGATTAGGATTTACATTGTGTTGTCACAGAGTATCTGTTCAAATGGTGTGGGGTACCTAACATTCTCAACGAAAAATGTCCTAGGGCAGCACATATCTGAAATGCAGTACCCACCATGATAAAAATAAGGTCTAGCTTTTGCCCAGGCTAGTGTATCTTCCAAAGCACTATGGCAATCAACATCTGCATCACGTTTCAACATGCCTCGTGTTTTCTGGGGAAAAAAAAGAAACGAAAGAGAGGAAAAGAATTTTAAAAAAGGGAAAAACACAGCAATCTATTGTGCTGCAGGTTGAGTCGCTGATAAAAGTGCAAAGCGTGCTAATCCACGGCAGAGAGGAACCTGTGCACTACGGGGCATGGCATGCTAATGCATCAGCGCAATGCAAATAACAGCGACCTGAGCTCAGCTCGCCTGCCCAGCTGCGTTCACACACAGTGGGGATTACCCTGTAAACTCCAGCATAATGGGCTTTCTTCCCCTAATCTCTAAAGGTCGCATTTGTCTCTCTGCTTATTTTGTTCTCCTCCCTTCCCTTTTGGGCTAGCACCAAAGCTCACAAAAGGAACATGCTTCCTCAATCTACCTTTTTTACCCTGCAAGGGAAATTATGTTCTTGAATTGTATTCCATCCACGAAGATGGAATATGCGCATATTGAAGGAGAGGTGTGCGCTGCATTGAAATGTCTAGATCCGTGCGCTACGTGCCATGCTCCGCTCAAACATCTGTTTTCATGTAAAGCACTGTAGTTTGTGAGTAAGTTATGGTCAATGATGTCAAAGGCTTCTAGCTTGACAAGCTAATGGACTCAAGTGTTTTACAGAGGAGTGAAGTGTGTGCTCAGACCTCGGCCTGAAGCCTGAAATAAACTCCCCAATGCATATCATCCACTTGACTCTGCTGTTATGGCATTTGGAGGGGTTTATCACCTCAGCTCAATCTCTTCCCCTTCTGCTCCACTGACACAGGTACAGCAGATTTCTTGCCAGTGTCCTGCTTATCTGATGTCCTCTCTCTCCCTCCACTCCTCTGCTGTTCTCCATCAGGCCTCCATAACAATGACTGATAGGCTGGGATTGAGGGGCTTCACTGTCAGGACGCTCACTAACACTCCCAGGCAATGCATTGTGGATGCCAATCGCATGACTTCAATGACCAGATGGAGAAAATCAGCAGATTATTATTTTTTGGGAAAAAAATCCAACCCCAAGAAAGACTTGTAGACTTATTGGCGTGACCTCCTTGGTGTACTCTTCTCGGGTAAAATTAGAGTTTTATGAGGATCAATTTTATATCTGCATATACAGTGAAATCACTTTAAACATCATACTGTAGGTGCTATACTATAAGTACTATAAGTCTTGCCATGTGACTTTTTTTGATAATTCTTTGTGTATGAACAGCACTGTGCATTGACAAGCTGAAGAGCATCAGTAGTGTAAAATAATTGTTTTTGAGAGATTTTTGAGCCATCAGTGAGCAGATGTCCGTCCTGATGGCTCTCTCTCCCAGAATCTGATAGGTCCATTTGGCAGAGTTGTCACAAAGATGCACCAGCTTTACAATTCACCTTGTCTCCCTTCAATCACACACCCTGCACAGCACACAGGCATGAAGAGGTAAGGGAGCTTCTCCATTTGGGCAGCAGTAATGGCAGTCATTACTGACTCCAATGGGACATTAGCACATTTGGAAATAGCCTGTAAGTCAAGACAACATAAAAGAGCTTGTCAATTCCACTGCAAACCACTACCAGTAAACTATCTAGCACATTTTTATGTTGAACAAAACAGATAAGAATATGTGTTATCCTTTTATTTATGAAGCTAGGCTTAGCAAGTAGCCCTTTAATTCCATTGCAGATGCAGACGGCTAAGACAAACATTTTATCCAGAAGTCGCCATTCCATGATGGTGTGAATGCTATTAAAGAACTAGTGCAGAGTGTCAACAAATCGCTCTGTGCTGAGACCTCCTAGTAAATTATGTTCTTTTTCGAGAGGGCCTGCTCTTTTTCTTTCTCCTTCCCTTGTTTTTTTCCTTCCTTGTCAGGCCGCTGAACCTTTCTACTCCTCCGTATGCACCAGCAAACATGCTGATACAACTTAAAGGTCATGTTCTTTTCACGCTGACAGGGGCCTTCTGAAACTTTGACGAGCGGGTCCCTTTGAAGGATCTTGCCGTCCGTTTGATATAGGAGGGGAGAAAAAAAAGGAATTAAGGCCCACGTCAAGCCAATGTCAGCTCAATCATGCGAACTGATTAGAAAAGCTAAGTAAGGGCTCCAAAGCAGGCGAGGCCCCATGCGGTGAGACCCACACTACACCACTCCTTTATGTGGTTTGTGAGGCAGGAGGACTCGGCTGCACATGACCCCATACAAAGTGAAACATGTCGGCATGCATAGTATTGCGATTTCAATCTGGTGGAGATACATGAAGGTCAGTTTTCAGACATTTGTCAAAGTCAAGTCCGTCGCCGTGTAAGCGCACTCCTGGCGTGGATCACAGAGTGCATGTTTGCAGGTGAAGCCAAGGACGAGGAGGAGGATTTGATGTAAAGAAGTTTATGGGGGGAAATGTGAGGGTGGAGAAGTAGACTGGAAAGTGAAACCAAGTCTGACTGAGGGTTTTAACTGCAGCCAGTGATTTTCATTCTGGGAGAAACTCCTTTTCCCCCCAGATCTCTAAAGAGAAAGATCAAATGCCCTGTAAAATCAGCCTGCTTAGGTTGCCAGTGTTCAGACGACGTGGAGCTTGCAGAAGGAATGAATGACTTTCTCAAGTCTTGGCTTTAAGGACAGGGGAAACGAGGTCTAACACTTGTTCGTCCTTTGCGAGTTTCACACTGTGACACACTGTAATCCTACCACTGACTCCTCTCCAATATCAATGGCCCTGACTGAAGTGTGCAGTGTGACTTTATCAAGTATTGGGAGACTTTGCAGAGGAGGATCAGTCACACGTGGAACTGTGCCACACTGCAATGTATTGACTGCTACACAAAAAATGTAAATCATTGTCACACAAAAGTGGGGGTTAATTGACATGTTGCAGCTGAGATTACAGCACCATCTGTCATCTGTGTCTTGGTGGATCATTTGTCCACTCTCAGTGTAAACTCCAGTGAATGATCACCTCAGCTACTCTGACAGGTACGTCTGTGATTTGATCATTAAACCACAAACAAAGGAAGATAAAATAATAATACATGATAATGATACCTTCCATGAATGAAGGTATGTAATACATACTAATTGAAGATTAATATTCACATCTTGACAGAGTATATAGTTGGATGTTTGTGAGTATGTGCCAACACATACATGTCTGTGTCAGTCTGTGGGTGTTTGTGGGTGTGTTTGTGTATGTGTGTGTTCATCTGTGTGTGTGTATAAGGGCTGATGTGAGAGCTTGTACTGTATGTGTTTGCACGTCTGACTGCAGTGGATGGCTGTGGGCAGACAGTTCCTGCACTGCCTTGTTTTTAAAAGGCAACAGTAATAGCCAGTAAGGAACGGCCTTAAGAGACTCTGGCATGTTGATGCCTGATGCACAAAGGTCATTGATTCCGGGGCCTTCTCCTTTCTTAACAATTCGTCTGGATTTTGGCATTTGGTGAACACACACAGGACAGCTCTCCGACAAGCCGACCTTGACAGCGAATTGGATAAATAAACCTTCAATTTAGCCCCTCTCCTCAGAGCACGCGGCAGCCCGGCAGCCGTCCCACCGGGAGCCTTCACCTATCCATATCGTTCAAGCAGTGCTTCCACATCCCAGCTCCGGCACGTCGGCTGCTTGCCCTCAGCCCCTGTGACAAACACAGCCGCACAGATAAGCTAACAGGCCTCACCGGCACCAGTCAAAGTCAATCCTGGCCGCACGCAAAATTTAATGCCAATTCCATCTTTCTTGCGCACACACATACACACACACACGTACACAGGTCGTCCCAGGATGCCTCCTCTCCCCTGTCGAACATTTCCCTGCACACACACACATACATACACAGACTCACACAGACACACACATAATAACACAACATATGTGCACCCATGCCTGACACATCGTACGTACACACACACACCTTTCCACATACACACACACAAACGCACACACACTCACACACAGATATATGTTCAGCCCCCCCCCTTCATAGCAGACAGCAGTGGGAGTGTGCGCATCACTCCATAACAGGTAATGACGTGGCATTTAATGATACTGTCCAAAGTGATCCCAGCCTTGCAGACAAGTAATGCGGCGGCCGCGGAGGAGCAGATAAGCATGGCTGAGCGGGGTGCAGCCGCCGCCATCCCCACTCCCGCCGCCGCAGCTCAGCCCCGGTGCCATTGGCGCGGGCCGCCGCCTCTCAGCGGCCCTGTCACCAGATACGATGTGACATATGTGCCGTTGCTCCTGTCTCCGCACCCCTCCACCCTATACTTTAGGGAAAAGAGCATTTCCTGATATAAGTAACCCTTGCTGAAGTGCAGTCTGTGTGTATGTGTGTGTGTGTGTGTGTGTGTGTAGGAAGCTGCAGATGGCTAAGCTGAGAGGGGGCTGGGTGTGAGAGCTGGTTGTATAGGTTGAGGTGGTCGGGCCTTCTTCATGATATAGTGATTAAAACATGCTGCTCCCCTTTTAATAGTTCACTGCACGTGCTTGCACACACACATGCACACACACACACACACAAACACACACACACACACACACACACAGCTAATGCCTTC
>JAIFZK010000006.1:22962500-23080000 GCA_027481765.1 Tenualosa thibaudeaui | reverse complement strand
GGTAAGCCTCCTCATGTCTAAGACCCTGAGGGGCTGCCTGAGGCCCGCCTGCAATCTCTGTTCCTACACTGCCACTAACAGCAGCTCAGAACACACACCACACTGTCATGCTCTACCCTCGAGCAATACAGACATACACACACACACACACACATACACAGGCTAACACTCACATGCACACAAACATGCACTGCGCACAGGATCAAAGCTCAAATCACACTATCATTTAAAGAGCAGTACTGCCCCCAAACACACACAAATAAAACACACACAAGCAGGACCTCCAATAAATGAGGAAAAACACACACACACACACACACACACACACACACACACACATAACTCCTCTCCTGGAGTGATGCACTCCCAGCTGAGTCCCTGCTCCTTGGCTCCAGATTCTTTATTTCAGATGCATAAATAAATACATCAGGATTGTTTAGTAACGCACACCACGGGGCCGCCGCCTCACAAATCACCCCGGCAGGCCGGAGCGCGCGCCATCACTCACCGCCTGGATATTTTACAACACAATTACTCCCTGCCTGACACAAATGAGCTGGGCCCGGAAACCCGCAGCCAGCTAATTACACCCAGGGACGCCCAGGCCGTTATTAAAACAATCAAAGCGTTTTACACCCCCTTCCCCCCAGCAAGCCCAGGGAAATCAAACTCGGATGACCAGCGCCACGCCGCTGCCATCCGCTAGCTCTCGAGCCAGCTCGCCAGGTGCCCTGGTGCACAGGGGTGACACCCGCTGAGGCATGGCTTCTCTGATTGTTTTTTTTTTTGGGAGAGAGGGCATGTACCATTTTAAAACATCTCCGATGAATAATCTCTCACAGAGAAAGCAAACAACCAACACACACATAAACAACGACACACACACATACAGACAAACACACACTCATACATACAAATACTTCTACTTAAGGCTCTATGCCAGTATGCCACCCAAAAACAAGTACGAATGTGGGAGCAAATTGATGTTAAGCAAAGTATTGTGTAAAGAAACGCCATTGTGTGCAGTCTTTGCCATCTCCTCTAATCTGGGCGAAAAGCAAGCCCTTTAAAGCACAGAGCACCACAAAGGCAAACATAAGCACACAGATTAACAGCCCACAGGGGCCTACTGGTGTAAAATGCAGCCATTCGTACACACAAAGCAGGCCCTTTACTCATTCGCCAATAAAGTCAGAAAAGGCAGTGTGCATATTCATAAAAATGATCGCGTACAATGAAAGCATGAAGGTACAGCTAATTTGATTGTGCGTTCATGGGTGATTTTGGAGTAGGCCGCCCCCACCACCTTTATTTGTGCAGGAAAGGAGCAGGAGGAGGAGGTGGAGGAAAGAGGGAGAGGATGGGGGATGGGGGGGGGTGCTGCCTCCACCCCTGGGCAGTGCTGTGATGCAGTTCCTGTCTGTCAGCAGGGCTTTGGTTTGTGCTGGGGAGGGGAGGTGCAGCTCATTGGTTAATTGGCATTAAAGACGCCCAGGGCTCGGACATGCGCGTCAGGGGCTGGCGCAACAGCCACCAGTGCTGGGGCTTACATGGCGGATGAAAAAAATTAAATGGAGGGGAGGGGAAGGGGGAAGAAAAAAAAATACTTTTTTGTCAAATGAAGCCCTCCACCTCCCTGTCTGAAGTCCTTGGCGGTCTGAAAAGTGCAGTGATAGCGGATATTCTGCGCTCTTAATTACTGGCTGTTTACTCTCCCCTCCTCTCTGCCTCGCTCACCCCCCAGGCTGCCGTGCCACCCAACCTGAGACTTTTACAAAGAGAGAGAGAAAGCGAGAGAGAAGAAGAAGAAGAATAGAAGAAAAAAAAGGTTGCCTTTCTTTCGAACTTTTACTTTGTTCTTGCCTGTCAAGCGGGTTTAGGCTGAGACTCTACAGGTGCTAATGATGCCTGGGCTTTTGTGATCAGCTGGCTCTCATCTCGCTCCCTGCAGCCTGCACCTTTGCTTAACCCCCCATTACCAACTCCTCCAGAGACGGCCCGCCTCTGAAGTTGGCCCAATTTGGGCAATAATAAAACCCACACTCGTGGCCCTGACTGAGCACCGGAGGGGACCCATCCAGATTCCCCTCAGCCTTTTCCTCAGGACATGAGCTGGGCGGCTGGAGAGGAGTCCCTACCTGTGCTTCTCACAGAGGGCCAGCCCAACACGTTGAGCAGACATGAGTGGAAAATTCCGGAGGGTGATGAATGAATCCATTGAATAGAGACATTTTGAAAGCCGCTTTGAGCCACATTGAGAGAGTAGAAACACTAGTTCTTAGCTCCCTGGCCCAGCAGCAAAGCTCCAGCACTGGTGAGAGGGGGGCAGATAAAGACATGTCCTCCTGAGGGTGCTAACCCACTCACAGACATCCCCAAATGTCTCCACACATCCCTGGGGATGCGCTGATGGGCTTTAAGCCGTCCTCCACTGACCCGGCTGAGTAGCCAAATGACTAACATGCCACACTGCTGATCAATTTAAACTCCCAGTACATCAGTCCCCTTTCATACCCCCAACCAGCCAAGCAGCCACCACCTTCTCCTGTTCCTCCATCTCCGCACCCATTTTGTCAGGGTTACAGAAGGCAGCATCGACCCCAGCTGCAGCCAGTCCCAGCTACAGACTGGAGATCTTTGAAAGGTTGTGAGCAAACCCAATGGCACTGGGTTTTCCCGGCAGTGGTACACAAACTTCAGCCAGTGACCGTGTTCAGCTTTCAGTCACTCTAATCCCCAATGTGTCTTAATTCTTCCGCTGGAGGTCCAAGAAATCATTTGCCGGCTTTAGTTTTTGGTCGGGGCCAATTGCCTCCCACTAGCTTGTTAAACATTTCCATATTTGTGTCACGTGCGCCTGCCATCTCCTCTGAGTTTGTTTACTCCAAGTGGCAGAGAGCTTTTGTGTTTGTGTTTGTGTGTGTGTGTGCGTGTATATACGTGTGTGTGTGCGTGTGTGTGTGTGTGTGTGCTCAGGCCTGCTTTTGGTTCTGCTGTTTCCTCTTTAAGAGATAATAAAAGCGAGGCCTCTCCTGAGTGTTCCGAAAAAGAGCGCTAGAAATATTTCTTCTGTCCCCCGTTGTGTGTGATGCTGTATTAAAGCCATATTTCGTGTCATCGCTGACAGATATATGGTGTGCCTTAAACAATATGAACTATGTGTTAAGAAATAAATTGCTTACACCACTGGAATTCTTACAGGAACACTTCAATCCAGGCCCCTGGACCCTTTATATAATTATTTTGCGCACATTTTTCCCAGTGCAAGCAGACGTGGGCACTGATTGCAATAAAACATTCTGGGTGCTGGGGGTGTGTGGGGGTGAGGTGGAGAGGGTGAGGGGAGATGGGCTGGCCAGGATGTCAGTTTTCATCGGGTGAGTGGAATTTTGTGATATATGTTTTTTTATATAAATATTCCCTATTAATGGGTTTAGCGTATGAGGCCTGCCAGGGTCATTTTAATTTTCACTACCGGTACGTGTTGATCAAACCAGAGGGGGAGAAACGTGATAATCATATTAGTTTTTATTTGACCTCTGTACACGGGAAGCTCATATTTAGCGTGCGTACCTGTTCTGTTTGTCATCAGTGCTGTTGTGTTTTAATGGGGGTGTTTTGAGCAGAGGCAGCACTGCGCTGGCTCATAGATGCGAATCAGGACAGGAAGGTCAGTTTGTCAGTTTGTCTGAGTAAAAGCACACTGTGAAAAACTGTAGGTAATGCTTACTTCACTGTAAAAAAATGAAGTCCAGTTTACTTGAAAAAAATGTGTAAAATGTTGCCTCAAATGAGTTAAGTAAAAAAAAGTTCTTGACAAAGAAAGAGACGTTTACTTAAGTTGTTTGAAAGAGACTAGTGATTTATACTGAAGTTGTTTGAGTCAACAAGTTTCCACCAATTTTTCAAGTATTTCAATTTTATTTTTTAGAGCGCAGTGGCTGTGCTTGAACAGCTTCAGCACTGAGGACTAGGGGGAAAAATAAACAAAATGTTTCAGATGTTTTTTATAATTTTCATACACTCTTCATTGTATCACCTGCAGAGACACAGACACAGACCTTACTCTCACATGATATGTGAACTTATGTAAAGCACACCTTCAATTGGCTGAATTCCTCTTAAAATAGCATAGTATCTCCTTGTGTTTTGCCCTCTCTCTCTCTCTTTCTCTCTATCTCTTCCTCGGTGTGTGTGTGTGTGTGTGTGTTGAGGAAGACCAAAGCAGATGTTGAGGAAAGTGAAGGAGTGCCGAATGCCCTTCTGCTGTTAATGTGCCCCTCACATAAATCTGACTAACAGGAAAGGGACGATCCGCCAACCCGCGAGAGGCACTCTCTCATTACTCTACTCAGGAGGGAAGAGAGATGGCCTCTCCCGCTCTGAGCAACATGCACACACACATGCACACACACACACACAGGCATGCTGTTTTAAGCTCAGACACACAGCAGCAACAGTCTTTGTGTGTGCGTGTGTGTGTGTGTCTTCCTGTCTGTGATTGAAAGCTTCCTGTCTCTCCTGCAGTCACTCCTCTGCGGACCCTGCCCCCTCCTCTGATCCTCATGAATATTCATTCCTGGTCTTAAAATAACAAAACAATGAACAATGATTGATTGGCATGTCCCACTGTTCCACAAGACAGATGTGATCAGAATTCCAGCTTCCAAACTAGCCGTGCTTGGCCATATCTGAAAAAAACACACCCCAAACATACTGCCTTTGAGCAAGATCAAAAATCACAGTGTGTGTCCGTAGGAGTGATGCACTGCATCTCTCTTTCTCTCTGTGTGTGTGTGTATTTGTCTGCTCTCTGTTATTGTGTGTGTGTGTACGTGTGTGTCTGCGTAAGAGCGTGTTTCCCGGCAACCCCGATATGGTTCCTCTCGTACAGGAACAAAGTGTGTCTTTTGTGTTGTCTTTTTTCTCGCGCGCTTTTAAATCATTAGTTCTCATTGACTGAATGATGGATTCGGTGCAGCGGCATGACGGCAGCCCTGTGATGGGATCCAAAGCCTCCAGGAGGTGGATTATCCCCTGGCTGGGTCCTGGTGCCCCCATGCCCAAAGTTCTGCCTGGGAGTGCACGGCTAAATGAGGGAGGGGGGCTGGGGGTAGGGATGGTGGTGGTGGTGGCGGTGGTAACAACAACAGTGGCGCAATGCGATTGGCAAACGGCTGGCCCTGATAAAGCAGGGTGGTGAGGTAATTAAAAGAGAGCACACATCCTCCCTCCTCCCTCCTTCCTTCTCTTTCACCATCCCTCCATCATCTTCCCCACAAGCCGATACAAAAACAAGAAAAGAGACAGACATAGAGAAAAGAGGAGGGAGAGAGACAGAGAAGGAGAGAAAGGGTGAGTGAGAGAGAGAGAGAGTGACAGAGGCCATGGTGACATGCTCTCTGCAGGCCCCCAGCTCTTCCTTTCAAAGCGTGCCAAACTTTTGAAGAGGCCCTCTTTCAGTTTATAAATCGCCTCCACCCCCACCCCCACATAACCCCCCCTTCTCTTCCCTTGTGCCTGTGCGCTCCCTCCGCCCACACAGCAACCCCTCACTGACTCACTCACATCTTGGCAGCGCCATGTCTGACAGCCAAATCAAACCGATGTGACTGATGGGAAAGAGTGTGTACGAGTGTGTACATGTGTGCGCTAACCCCAGGTGTGTGTATGTTTGTAAGTGTGTGTTTGTGTATTACACGTGTGTGTGTGTGAGAGAGAGAGAGTGCACGGATGGCAGGCTGAAGGATAACAATCAAAGGAATGAGAGAATACAGGTGTTTGGGTTTACGAGACAAGCGCTGTTGCCCGGGCCTTTGACAGCTGTTGATGTTATCAGCTCTGCCGGGCTGTTATTGGCTGCGGCTTTAAAAGGCTCAGGGGTTGGGGGGGTTGGGGGCTGTGGGGAGAGGAGGGTGTGGAGGGGTTGGGGGGCTGGGAGGGTTAAGGCCTCTCCCTCAGAAACCTCCCAATGCTTTATAACATTTGGCTGAACTTTCAGATATGAACCTCCCTCCTGATTCTCCTACAATCAAACCAGTCAGGATAGAGAGAGAGTGAGAGAGAAAGAGAGAGAGGAGAGAAAGATGAGAGACAGAGACAGAGATAGGAGGGGAAGACAAGTAAAATATTATTGACTGCAGTGTTTCACGTCTATTAGGGAGAGACCCAGTGGGGGCCAGGCGAGGGGGGGTCGCGGCAGGCTTGTGGGATATGTCCGCGAGAGCTGACAGGCTTCAGGATAATCAGGGGGAAATGAAAGCAGCGGAGGAGGCCCTCCGAAGAGTAAGAGCCCCTACGCTATGCCAGAGGTCGCCATGAGCACACGCCAAACAAATACACAGCGATGGGAGAGGGAGGGCTGGTGGCCATTAGTGCCACACTCAGATGGACTCCACCAGGACAGAGAGCTTTCTCTTTCTCTCTCTCTCTGTCTCTTTCTCTCTCTCTCTCTCTTTCTCTCTCTCTCTCCCTCTCTCTGTCTCTTTTCTTTGTTTATTCTTTGCAGTACTCTTTTGTTGTCTGACTGTAATCTCAGTAAATCAGGTCCTGAGCTGAGTTGAGAGCTTCCTGGTGACCTCATCATGCTGAGGTGCCATCAGTACGCTGCTGCTGCTGTTTGCTCTGTGCTCGTGTGCATTGGGACATACAGGGGATTTGTTGACCCCTTGTGTTCCGGAGGGCAATAATTGCCTGCATTTACATGGAGACTGGCTCTGGGGAGTTGCCAAAAAACGAGGTGGCTGCTTCAGCAAAATTAGACACACATATTTTGTGCTTCCAGTCACTGTATGCATTCAGCGTCATTTCAAGCATTAACACAAAATGTCCTCCTCCTGAGGTGACGGAGCCAAAACAAAAGCACAAGCTCCTTCTTCCCTTTGTCTCTTTCCTCCTTCTCAAGAGAGAACAGCCCATGTGTCTGTGGTTTAGCGTGCTGCACTGGAAAAGGACCGGGGCATTCGCTCCGCTCCCATACCGGCTCATCATGTCACGTCACATCACGCCCCATAATCCTCCCGCCGTTCAGACCCGCTGAGCAAGATAGCGGCGGAGGTATCTAACAGAGAGCCTACAAGACGCCATGGAGCGATAGCACCAGATTTCCCCTTTCAAACTATTTTATTTTCCCCTCAGATAAAAAAAAAAAACGACTGACCCCAGCAGAGATTAGCCATAAAGAAGAGGGGAGGTATAATATCCATAATCCTTTTTTATTCCATTTTTCTTTCTCTTCTTTTCTTTCTCCTGAATGTTAATTCTCTGTGCTGTAACGCTCACTATGGCTAATCTGTATGGTAATGGAGCCGCCACAGCCCAACTCCACACATAAATGTGTCAAAACTCGGCAGAAAAAAGAGAGAGGAAGAAAATGAGTTCCGGGTCTTAGGCTCTTCTTTTCCCCTCTCCCACCTCACAAAATATTCATTTCTGCTTCAAATGTTGGTGATGGATACTCAGGAATGTGGACTAATAGCTGAAATTATATTTGGTAATAATTTATGTGGTGTGGTCCCCTGTGAGGCCAGCGGAGGCCCTGGTCTAATTCATCTGTTGGAATCCGAGATGAATTCTGTGATGTTCCTGTTTCAAGCCGGCCCTTCTTCAGGGATCGCGTTCGGCACCATGTCGGCCCGCCATTATCCACCACAAGCTGAGCGTCGATACGCTTGTATTTTTGAAAGTTTACTCACGAGCCATCCTGTGCGGGCTTCACATATCACACACTCCATCAAGTGCTTGTTTATTCGTTAGCTGCCTGTTTCCAACTACAATATTTATCCTTCTCACAAGTGTTTCTTTTTATTCTTTTTTTGTTGTTTTGCAGATTCCCTTTCCCCCCTCTCTCCCACCCTTTTGCATAGAAAATTTCCCTGCTTCGTTAACAGAAGCACATATCAAAGCTCCCCCCGCACTAGAGGTGGGAGATAAATGGAGGGATCAGCTCGAGGAGGAGGGGGTCATTAAATAAAAGAGCAATACATGTTGTTCCCCACTCAGCTCTCCCTTTCTAATGCGCCCAATGACAAATTACATCCCCCAGGTTTCCCTTGTTATTCCACAATTACGCTGGGTGCAGGAGTTTGCCTGGCTCGCCACGAGGAGACCGACTGTTGGGTGGGCTGGGTGCCGAAGCTAGCGCTCTCTCTCTCTCTCTTCTCTCTCTCTCTCTCTCTCTCCTCTTGTGTTGGCGGTAAAAGAAAAAGCAAAAACTTGCTGCCGTGACAAATGAACAGTGGACAGTGTCCACATGAACCTCTGGGCCAGTGGTGGTCAGAGAAGAAATGTCTCACTTCCTTTGGATGCGCAACCGTGGATCTGTCCAACTAGAGATGTGTTTGAAGAGCCTCTCCTGCTGGTGAGTCAGCTACTTCAGACATGAGTCCATTTCTGTGGAACAGCTGTTGCTCACCATCCCATAAAAAGAACAAAGAGACCACTGGAAAAAACATGAGGGTGGCTAAGTACTGTCCAAATACAAGCTCTTGTAAGTATTGCTAGTGCTATCAGCCAGTGTTAGCACCAAATCCCCATCCTCAGCTTCAAGAGACAATAGCAGACTATGAGCTGTGACTGTTCAAACAATAGGTGGGTGTTTAATCAGATAACTGATCAACTCCCAAACTTGCAGCACTCCTGCTGTTTCTCCCAATGTGAACAGTCCACTTAGATTTGAAATATGTACCAATTTTGCTTCCTCCAATTAATCAGGCTGGAGAAATCATTCAGTGACAGATATCAGTAATATTCCAGCCAATCTAGACCTGCAGCATCCTGTAGCCAAGGCTACTGTGATTATAACTGTAATCACAAAAAAATAAGTTAAGCAGCTCGGAATTTGATTTCCTAAAGCCTGCCCACTCTGCACAGTCCCTGCAGTCTTGTCGACAAGACAGAGATTAATTTCAGGGCCTTCGCCAAAGCAACCGTCTGGTACACAACTGTTGTGTGTGTGTGTGTATATGTACACATGTGTGTGTGTGTGTGTGTGTGATGAGGCCAGGGAAGGACTGAAACATCATTTGAGAGGATGAAGTGGGAGTGACGGAGGCTGACGCTTGGTAGACGAGGCGATAAGAAAGTTACGGAGTGCCACGTGAAACGCCAAGAGCTCCCACACAAACACCCCCAACCCCCCCAGCCAGCATATGTGCATAGGCAACATGGTGGACGGGATCCCACTTATCAACAAGTGGTTCCAATCGTCTGGCGTGGGTGATGGCGCTGGCATATGGAGCAGGGTGGTGACGGGGCACATCCCATCGGCAGCCCATAAAGCAGCGGCCCTGGCAGCGGGCTCAGCACACTGGCTCTGGGGATGAAGGGGGTGCGGAGAGGAGGCACGTTGAGGGATGGCTTCATTTAAGACCCAAGGGGCCCCCTCCCCAGGACTTCTGCCCACATGAGAGGGGCGTCGAGGGGGGATGGGGGGGCATGTTGGGGCGAGGGTGGGGGGTGGTGACATCAGAGAGTAGTCATCCTCCTCCACCTCCTCTTCCTGCACCTCTTCTGAAAAGGCTCTTATTTGTGTGTGTGTGTGTGCACGTGTGTGTGTGTGTGTGTGTGTGTGTGTGTGTGTGTGTGTGTGTGTGTGCATGGAGAAGCTGCCAGTTCCCCACAGGATGTGTTTCAGGAGGAATTTTCATTTGGAATTTCACTATAAACTTCCTGACACAGATTAACACACACACACACACACACACACACACACACAGAGAGAGTTTTCCCAACCAGACTTTGCAGCAGAAAGCAGAGTGGCCCTGTTAACAGAACTAGTGCCAAAACCAAATGTACTACATCTGCAGAAATTAATTATGCACTTTATGATTTTAATAATATGTAACAAAAAGGGAGAGGGAGGAGTGAGAATTAAAGGATGGATGAAAGGAGTGAGAGAGGGAGGGGAAAAAACAGGTTGCAGCTTTTATCATGGCCCTCTTTTCCAAATTTAGAAGTGTTGCGTTGATAAGCTTCCCCTTTGCTTTGAGGTAAGGAGGCTCATTGACTTAGGAAGCAAAGGAGCAGGGGAAAGAAAATGGAAAGGGGGGAAATAAAAAAGACGCACGCATCCCCCCTGCCCCTCCCCCGCCCCCGCCCCCGCCCCAATCATCCCCCACCTCAAGCTCGTTTTTGTAATTAGCTCCAGTCATGTCAGCGTTTTTTAATGAAACATTTCCAAAGCGATGAAAAGAGAAGATCTCTCTCTCTCTCTCTCTCTTTCTCTCTCTCTCTCTCTATCTGTGTGTGTGTGTGTGTGTGTATGTATGTGTGTGTGTGTGTATCAGCTGTGAGGGACAACAGCGTCACACCATATCCCAGCAGAGCATGTGCACCATACGTGTGTACATTATGCCTGTGTGTATGTGTATGTGTGTGTGTGTGTGTGTGTGTGTGTGTGAGTATGCGTGTGCGCACTTGCGTGTGTCTTCCTTCTTAAACAGCCCGCTAATCACACAAATTATTGCATCTAATTACTGCTCCGGCTCTAATTAATTCCTTCAGTATCACATCATTTAGTGTGCATTCACACCACAGCACCTGTTTTTGCAAAATCCTTGTTGTTAATTTGCTTATAAAACAAACATCATTTGCATAAAATGTTTAATAAACGGTTTAGCCATTTGGCACAATGCCCCCATCACACGTTTTGGGCCATGTACAGGGGTCAGGAGGAAGGGGCCACTATGCTATCCTATAGAAGCTGAGCTCGGGCATTGTCTCCATGCCTCTCCCTCCCCGCCATATGCATTAATGAAAGGAAAACACTCACCGCTAATTAATATGAGCACGTTGTGCTAATTGCTCTGCTGTACAACAAGCGAGTTGTTGAACCCTTTTAAAAAAAACATGTCCGTTTGGGCTGTGGTCCCGCTTATGCACATGGAGTTGAGATGGAAGAGGACAGAGGCACAAACACACAAAAACACACACGCAGTGTAGAAGAACATGTTTTTCACGTAAGGAGGACTCTGGCTGCTGGACACTATAGCCCCACAATCATTCCATAATATGTGCACCAGTGTTTATTGCACAGATACATGATATTATGAATATATTCATTTTATAAATGCTTTTCTTTTCTCAACAGAGAGGCTTAACTTTTAGACCAACAGAGGACAATTATAGCTTGTTTTTTAATTTTATTTGTTTTTATTTTATCATTATATGTGAATAGGATTTTAAAAACTAAAAATTAATATGTAACATTACTCTGAGTTAGGTGTATATATTTATACTTGTACATACTTTTATATACGTTTAAAAAATGAGTTATTTGGGTGACGACTGACTTTTGCCTCCTGTGCGGATGAAGTGTAGACTATTTGGAAATGGAGCCGTATGCATTGTAAAGTAAAGCTGCTCTCCCCCTCTGACTCCCTCATGATTTGCTATTACACTGATGGCTGTTTCTTTGGACACTCTTCCCCCTACTGGTGTGAAGCCATAACTAAGAATCTACCCTCATTGTCTTTATTCATTGTCTTTTTTACATTTGCAAGCCCTTCAAATAACCAAGTCAACTACGGTATTTCTGTATGAGCAACATATATATATATATATATATATTATAAGAAGTTCTAAATTTGAAGGTAGCGTAGTAGCATATGTATTTGAGAGACCCCAAAGCATTTGTTTGCCTTTGTGTCTCTGAATGTTATGTTTGTGAGTTCATGTATGTTTTGTTATGTTGTTTTGTAATATATATATATGTGTGTGTGTGTGTGTGTGTGTGTGTGTGTGCGTGCACAGTGTGAAGGTATTGTCCTAAAGCATCTGGAATAGCACTCAGACAGTGCATTGAGCAATTGCGGTAGCAGTCGTGTCCTTCTGAGGCTCATATGATTACACACACACACACACACACACACACACACACACACACACACACACACACACATACACACATTGTATGGACACTCCAGTACCACAGGGGATCCCAAACCCATGCAACACTGGATAAATCACACCCGAAATCTTACACTCTTACACACACACACACACACACACACACACACACACACGCGTGCGCACACGCACACACACACACACACACACACACACACACACACACGCGTGCGCACGCACACACACATACACACACACACACACACACAAGAAGCCAGGGCACTCAAAAAGAAGCCAGGGCACTTTCTAGCGCATTTCTCACAAATCACACAGGTTTCCATAAACAGGGCATAAAACACAGCGCCGTGACTGTCTCCGCTCCCAGCCATCCCTCAGTGCGGCGACTAAACACCATTCCCATCAGTGGATCTGTACGTGGCGTACCTGCTCCCATAATAGATTAGCTCAACGCAAACATAGATAGGCCAGACTAATGCCTCTGCAGGAAGCCTACGCTCAATCATTTCAATTCCTACATCTGCTTCAAAGAAAAGGACAGAGGAAGAGCGAGAGAGAAGAGAGAGAGAGGACAGAAAGTGAGAGGGGTGCATCCAACAAATTCAAAAGCTGCTCCGAGTTAAAAGGCATGATGAGAATTAACCGTACGCTAGGTGATGATTTTTTGACGTCACCCATTAAGAATTTATTCACCTGCATAATTAATGACATCTCCAAAAGTTGGACATTAATTTTTGATCCTCCCCTACCCTGGCCCATTATTTGCAAGGAAACAAATGAAATCTCCAAACAGTAATGTGGTGTGTGTGTGGTGTGTGCCGTATGGTGTGTGTGTGGTGTGTAGTGTGAGGCGGAGGGCGGTCGGGGCCGAGAGGGAGAGCGCGTGGAGAGGCCCAGGTCCCTCACATTCATCACTGTGGGCGGCTGACACTGTTCCATTGTCCTCCTGGAGGTCCTCAGCTGTGACCCACATAGAGCCCAACAACATGCTCTCCGTCTCTTTCTTGCTCTTTACGCATGCACACACACGCGCACGCACGCACACACACACACACATACACACACACTCTCTCTCTTTCTGTTTCTAACCACAAACATGTCCATACATGAGACATACAGGTGAACAAAACAGATTTACATGCTTCCACAATGTCTGCTATGTTACATGGTAAACACCTCAGTGATGTAACTAAGCTAATTTTTCTCATTTTTACCCATTCTGCTTTTCAATTGTCTGTTCCTCCTCCATATCTCCACACATACAAGCGCACAAAAACAGGCACATGCGTTGATGACAGCGGCGTCTGGCACAAACACACACAAGTGTATTGGTGCTATTGTGACAAACACTCACCCCGTCCAATAAACAAGCACCAGCCGCTGTTTGCACTCCCAGAAACATACAGAGAGGCCCCTGCCTAGCCTAAATAATTACCCCACTTCCCCGTGCGATCCCTCATCCTGAGCATAAAGCACACTATAGGTTTCCTCCAGCCTCCAGCCCACCCCGCCCCACCCCGCCTCCCGCCCCTCGTGCTCTCATTAGAACACTTGGGCGCTGCCACAGAGCTGGTCTATTTGAGAAATTATCAATTAAAATGGGGCATCATTTGCATGGGAGAAGAGGCGAGATTAATGGGCGCAAGCCAGGCCATGCCGACACGTCTGCCTCTCTGCAATCCGGCGCCGCTCAGATTGTTTGTGACCAACCTTAAATCCTGGAGTCCCAACGAAGATGAACGGCCTGCGCTGCTGTTAATGTCAAGGCGGCTGAGGCCCGGTCCCAGATTTATTAGGAATATTATCACAAACATGTCTCAAGTTTTCGCTTTTAATATGTGCCAAGCTCCTCGGAGGAATGTTTCCACATGCAATTACGCTCCTCAAGGCTCGCATTCCTGTGCCGTGCGTATAATATATTAATAAATATCTACTCTCACCCTCTCTCTCCTTTTTTTAATATACATGTAAGTGTGTGTTTGTGTGTGTGTGTGTGTGTGTGTGTGTGTGTGTGTGCGTGTGTGTGCGTGTGTGTAAGGGGGAGGAGGAGAATCTGTACCAGCGGTCCTGCTTATAAATCATGTTACCTTTTTTTATACACACACACACACACACAAACAACATCCCCTCACTCCCACTGAAACAGGCCAACTGATCATAGCTGTTGTTTGAAAAACACACACACACACACACACACAACTAACACCCTCACAAAAACATTTTGCTCATTAAAACGTGTACCTCAGAGCCAATGCGCTAGCTCACTCCAGGGGTGGTGGCGAGTGGTGGGGTTGGTGTGGCTGAGCTGTGCAGACCTCCATGGGCCGGACGGGTGGCCAGAGCACTTCACCACTGCTCTTCCGTCGCAGCATCCAAGCCCTCCAGACACACAGCAAACAGGGATGGGCTAACGGCTAAGAAATGCCATCGCACACACTCGCTGCCTCCTCTCATTCTCAGCAACCTCCACAGCATAGAGAGAGAGAGAGAGAGAGAGAGAGAGAGAGAGAGAGGGGAGATAATAACACTGGTTTTAGTGGGTAAAAAAGCAATGTTGAACTCAAGGCTGTATTGCTCCTTAATTGTTCTTAAAGTGCTTTCTTCTGTCATCTTTTGGCTGTGATTGACAGCTCCAAATGTCTGTGATATTGTTAGCTGCAGTCCCAGACAAAACAAGATTTGCTTTATTGCTTGTCAGTTGTTTTAAAGCACATTTAAAGCATAAAATTATATATAGAAATTCTATTATAAAAGTTTCCCTTTTATGACATTCTTTTTTCTCCTCAGTGTAGTGCCTCTTATTGATTTGCATAATAATTGTCTTTGTATACCCCTTATACATATCATTACCAAGCTTTTACATCATAGAAAAACATCCAAAAGTTTTAACACAGAAATAAGAAAAGTTGCCCTATAAAAGTTGTACCAGTTATGAAGTTGTTCAAAAAAGTTCTATGATACATTTCAAGTCGTAATTTCATTCAGAGTGAATGGTGGTGTGTCATGTGTTGTGTACAGAATGCCGTCAAGATGCACACCTGTGTCCAGTGTACGAGTGTGTGTGTGTGAGTGTGTGTGTGTGTGTGTGTGTGTGAGATGCATGCTCGCTGGTTTGATATAAACACGAAGGCACGGTTGGTGAATATGGATTGCTCTCCCAAAGGCTAAGTGGGTTGGCTCGTTTAATATCCCCCAATTAGAGTGTGATTTGAGAGATCAGCCGATGACTAGCCCAGGCCCTCTCCAGTGCGCAGAGGGGCTGTCACCGAGTGTCACAGACAGGGAGTGCAAATGTATGCGGTCAATTACCGCACTCGTGGCCCAGCCAGCCACAGGCCCTGGCTAAATATAAAATGGCAGCTAGGAGGCCCAGGAAACGGTGCATGAGCATGTGGTAATGCCCAGAGACCAGACTGCAACCCGAGTGTGGTCTGTGTGTATGTGTGTGTGTGTGTGTGTGTGTGTGTGTGTGTGTATGTGCTCCTGATCTTCTCTACTATTACATTCATGGAGGCTTACAGGTCCAAATGAAGCCACCTCTCTCTGGGTCTACCATCCCTCTCTCACTCACTCACACACTCACACACACACACACACACACACACACACACACACACACACACACACACACACACACACAAGCGTATGGTGTCTCTGGTGGTGTAGCGTGAGGCCCTGTGTGACCCGTGGTGCTGTAGCGGAGTGCTGGCTCTGATGCGCGGGTGATTATAGGGGGATCCAGCGCCTCTGCCAGCAGCCCAGCCACCGGCAGCTCGTCCTAATTGCTCTCAGAGGGGGAGAGAGGGAGAGAGAGAGGGAGGGAGAGAGGGAGGGAGGGAGAGAGAGAGAGTGAAAGAGAGAGACAGAGAGAGAGGAGAAAGTGTTCTTGTGAAAACAGCACAGATGTGCTGCCTCGCTCCCTTTCTCTCCTCACACCACTCTCCCCACCAGCTCAGACACCACAGAGGGAGAGAGAGAGAGGAGAAGAGAGGAGGAATGAGAGAAGAGGACTGAAAGAGAAAGAGAGAGAGAGATAGAACAAGAAGGAAAGATAGACCCATTATTAAAGCTATTGCTAATTGAGATAGGAGCCAAATAATGGGAGGTGACACTTTAATGAAGACATGCTATGTGCTCGTACTTCCTTTTGCCTCCTCTCCCTCTCTGCCAAGAGTGAGGCTAAAAAATACTCCCTCTTCCTCTGCTACAAGAGAGGAGAGAAAGAGAGAGAGAGAGACATGTGGTCATAATGCACTTTTGGATCTATGTCAAATACACAGAGAGAAGTATTATTGTATGTTTGTGTTCAAACCCTGAGTGTCTTCTGCTCCTTCACTCTCAGTAGGACCTGGTCCCATGTGCTGCTGTGTTTCCTCGCTCTCAGTAGGGCCTGGTCCCATGTGCTGCTGTGGTGTGCTATCTGCCATCTGAGGCTTAGGTCAGCCAATAGTCTCCTCTCCACACTCCTGCCCTCTGAGGAGGAGCCATTCTGATCAGCACTGTTACTATATAGAATCACGATTTGGAATCCTAATCAATGCCAGACCGCACGCTATTGAATGCCCCCTCTGATAAAGTCTGTTATGGGAAGATATGGATTTAACGTTAGATGCTGTTTTTGCTGATAATAACATCACATGAGTTTCTTTTTTTTTGAATGCTGAGAATAAATTGTAGATTTTTCCATCGGTGCTGTGTGTGTGTGTGTGTGTGTTTGTGTGTGTGTGCTTGTCACTGTTAAATGTTTGCTGCAATGTCTGAATGTTTTCTTCAATGTTTCTGCCTCACCGATGGGATGTCCAGAGAAGATTAAAGTGCTGAACCTTCAAACCGCACGATGACACCTCTCATCCAGGGGCCATTTCTTCCTTTCCCGAGCGGGACAGAGGGAGCTGAAATAAAAGCGTGGAGAGTGGTATTAATATTTATGAACAATATTATTCCTCTCCTTTCTTCTTTACCATCAGATGGTGATTTCCCTGTGCCTACTTCAGTATCCCACAGAACCTTCACAACATTGAATCAAACGCCATACCCAATCGTACATGCATGTGCCACACACACACACACACACACACACACACACACACAAACACACAGACACATACACACAAACATCTTTCAAAAGACAGAGTAATACATTTTTTGTTCAAAAATCCTATTTTCCTCTGTGAGAACTCTTGTGGAGCCTGTGGTGCTTTGTGAGTGATTTTAGCGTGTGTGGACAGGACGTTTTTGGGGCTGCCCCCACTGCTCCTCCTCAGTGGGACCCGTCCATTAGCATCCTGTGCAGCCCCTGAAGAGCTTGTTGGAGCCACTCACACGGCCGACTGCAAGCGAGCCCCAGGCAGCACACTATCTCTCTGGCACTCTCTCAGCCCAGGGGGTCTAGAGCAGCACCAGGCCTCACAGGCTCCTGCATCAGAGCGCACAAAGCCCTAGACAAGGGTTGAGTGAGCTCTCCACATCCATTTCCACAATATGCATCTTCAAATGCTCTTCATTATATAACTTTTAAATGAGAAGGCAACAACCACCTAATCAAGGAACTACTGATTATACAGTTTAAACACACCATCCCTGATATCGAGAGGAAATAGTTAACTTTGTGCGTGTGTGTGTGAGAGAGTGGAGTATTTAATGTGCTGTTGATGTGTGTATGCCAAAGCTGTCTGTATCTGTCCTCATTCAGGGCACTAGCACAGAACACAGCAGGGGAGGCTAGGCAGATGTTGTTGTGATGCTGTGTTGTGACAGAGGTGCAGATGATTTTAATTGCCAGGTTTTTCTGGTTACTAAGAGTCTTAGCATTACAAACATCCACAAAAAGATCTTTTGCTGTCTTTTTTCCATGCTGTACTTTAGCACAACTTTGGCACAACTTTAGCATGGTGAACAGAAACCGTTATATAACCACCAATGAATGTCAAATAAGTTATGTTAAGATAATGTATAGCTGGAATATGCTCAAGCATAAAAAATGTAATAATATTTATATTTATAATAATTAATAAGACTGGTGAATGGAACAGGAAGTGTTTGGCTGAAATAGTGTGCTACAAACCACAAGCCTTGAGCAATTATAGCCTGCTAACTCAGGAGGAAGACTTAGCAGGCTTTTATTTCATTTTATGCATACTTCATTGCACATGTGCTATGCATACTTTACGAGTACATATTTAACCAGAACATGGATACTGTCTGTGTTTAGTGAGGTTGTGTTCATGCTTCATGATAGTTTGAGATTAAGAAAAAAGACATTCAAATGACAGGAGTGGTTCAGAAGGATGGAGCCAATATTTCATCAAGCCTTATAATCTATATGCTGACACTCAGCGAGCATGCTGTGATATAATGGTGAGACATTAATTAGTTTAAACAAGTTCTTTTGCTTTAAACTCTCTTTGAAATAGTTAACAATTACTTCTAACTCATTTTGATGCTACGTTTATATTATGAGGAATGAAGTATCAGACATTGCTCATTTGAGCCCTGAATGTCCAGTCTTACACTATTACAGTATTACATTATTGTCCAGTATTAACAACGCCAACGCCAACGTTGACAACTGTCACATGTCTTCCTCTTCCCGTTGGTTTTGGACAAACTGGGCTCCCTCTTGGCACTAACTGCATACCTGGTATGCTGAGAATTGAGAACAAGGGGAATTCCTGCACTGGGTTACTTTAGGTGCAGTCAATAGTGCTTCCAAGAGAGGTAAGCTGACATGGAGACATGATAAAAACATACTGCAAGTATACTGGAAGAAAAGCATACTGTACCTCTGGCTGTTTCAGAAAATGACTGCACAAAGCTGATGTTAAGACTGCTGAATCTAACTACTGAACTGTACGGTGTTGTACTGAAATATACAGCAGTCCACCACTAACACAATCTTGAGCCTCTGGGTTGTCTGTGGCCTGAACCAGCAGAGCTAGAATGCAGCATCCTAGCCTCATTAAAGACAGTAGGGATGCCCCTGAGGACCACACACTGTCCTTCTTCATTGATCAGTCAATTTGCCACCATGTGACCCCTTCACATCTCCCTTCTCCATTTCAACATCTCTCTATATCTCTTTCTTTCCCTCTCTCTCTTTTTTCTATCCCTTCCCCCAACACCCTCTCTTTCTCTCACTTCTTTATCTCCTCCTTCCCATAGCAATAATAAAAAGCAGAGGCCACAGTTCTACAGTATTCACATAACATCACACTTCAGATCTTTTTCTCTGTGCATTTCCTGACTTCTGTGTCAGCGCCACCCAGAGGTTGTAGATTACTGGTACCTGTCTCTCCACCCGACCTCCATCTCACCATCCCTCCTTTCCCCCTTCTTAATTCCTACAGTATACTATGGGAGATGGTAAAAAATGAGTCTCCTTATGCGGGGGACAGGGGCTCGTTTTGATTGAAGTGAGTGATTTTCCCAGCCGCACCTGCATAAAATGGATGATAATGCTGTTGAAACCATTTATTACAACTTTACTAAGATGAATATGAGCTGTGTTCTCTCATCATGCAAATAGCGGCAGATAATAAGGCCTCTCTTTCACTAGAGACGCTGGGGAGAGGAACTTTTCCATCTCTTTTTTTCCCTCTCTTCGCTGAGTTCTGTGCTTTGCTCTGAAAAAAATTGTATCATTGTATCTTTTGTGAGTGAGCTGTGAGAACTCAGCTAGAGCCTTTAGTGGTGTGATGCTGTGGAAATGTGCACTGACTGCCGGTTTGAAAATACACAGCGTACTGTGAGGGCATACAAATGCTATTTCTGTTTGCTCTTACGTGATCACTGGCCACTTGTGTAAATACCTGTGTAAAAATGTAGAGCACATGTCTGAGCAGTTAAAGGAAATCCATCTCTCTCTCTCTCTCTCTCTCTCTCTCTCTCTCTCTCTCTCTTTCCCTCTGTGTGTGTGTGTGTGTGTGTGTGTGTGTGTGTGTGTATGTTTGAACATTCTGGCGATTTCATGTGGGGTCTGTGCCCTAGTGAACTGAAGATATCTCACCTTGCCATTGTGTCCTTGTCCCCTTGAGGCACCCCATCTGTGGAGCCCTGAGCTAGAGCAGCCTGGCTGTGCCCATGCCAGTAAGAGGCTTCAGGAGCACAATGGAGGAGTAGGGTTGTGTGTGTGTGTGTGTGTGTGTGTGTGTGTGTGTGTGTGTGTGTGATGTGTGTGTGTGTGTGGGGGGGGGGTGATCTCAGATGACCGTGAGGATGTCCAGCTCAGCAGTGGAGAGGATCGCAGCAGACAGTGAGGCGCTGGGCCGAGCAGCAACACTAGGCTGGCCACACAGAGGCCAGAAAGATTGATGGACATCAGGCATCAGGGCCTGTCTCCGGGATCGATCAGGAGGTAGGATTAGAATGTCTCCTTTCTCTCTCTCTCTCTCTTTCTTCCTCTCAATAGCTGGTTTCTTGTTCCTCCAGGCCACATGTTGCACTCTGGATGACCTGGCCAGCCACACAAACGCCACATCCATCTCCGCTGGCAGCTTCAAATGTCACCTGTCTCAAGGGTCGAGACATGCCCACACACACACAGACACACACAAACTCATATATACACAAACACACACAGGAACACACACACCAACAAACAAATGAATGCAAAAAACAGTTTTAAATATTTAGAGAAGGCATAAAGCAGTAGTGGATAATGCCAGTATAAATGCTAAACTGTGATTTTGTTTCAGTAGACCAATATTTCATCTTTTATTTGACTGTTATTTGCCATGCAAAAATTAATTAGCACACCTCACCTCAGGAATGACATAATGGGAAAAAATAATGTTTTTGCCCCAGCCGGTAATTTATTATTGATTATAATGACCTGACAAGGTTATTTATCAGTCTATCTCACATAATAAAACAAATGGCCCTGAATGTTATTGGGTTTTTTTGTTTTGTTTTGTTTGGTTTTTGTTTTTCTGTCGGATTCAAAATGTTAGCCTCTTAGCAGCATCGGCAGGTTTTGTTGCAATCCTCAGACTTTTTTTGCTCGCTATAGATGGTCATCTATGATGCTCTCGGGCTGCATGCACTCAGTACATCAGTGTGATCAGCTCCAGGCTGGCTGTGTCTGCTGAGAGAGAGAAAGAGAGAGGGAGAAAGAGAGAGAGAGAAAGAGAAAGAGCACTCATCTCCTGTTGTTTGTGAGAATGCTGTAGCCAGGAAAACAAATGAATTTGATTACAAATGCAGTAGAGAGAAATCATTAGCGCAGGCGTGTGGAACAACACAGATTACGAATCAACAAGGCACATTAAAAGCACCTCACCAGGGTGAACCTATCTGAAAATGTAAATGTGCAGCAGAGAGGAGAGGAGAGCGTCAACCTTTATAGACTGTAAGTAATCACCCGGCTGAGGAGAGCAATGGGATGAGATGTATACTTTTCTTCTTTCTTTCTTTTTAAAATCAGTGACTGGGTCATTAACCAGTGGCTTCAGAGTTTAAAGTGAACTTCTTGGGGATATTCAAATTTGTTTTATTAGAAGTCACAGAAGTTCGCTTTCTTTCTGTCACCCAAAGTGTTACTTAGCTAAAGGGTCTGCCCTCATATATTGTCTAGAAAAATACACATTGCAATTGCATGAATTAATAATAATTGCGTTATCTGTTTCACTAAAGTGCTACAAATATTACAAAAGCATTACAAAACTATCTTGCGTATGAAGAAAAGAAAATAGGATTTTTTTCCTTGAAAGAAACATGCAGAACAGCAAACCAATCTCAGGCATGATAGGGTAGGCCCACTGAAAGATAGTCAAACAGGTCCAATCCATTAGCCTCCTGGGACAGCACCCTCTTCATCTGAGAGCCAATCGACTGCATCCTTTGACAGGGGTTCCAGAAATTTCCATAGATCCTCAGCTCTCTGCTGTGAGCGCTGGTGGTATAGTGATTGACGGAGCGTGCCTCCTGAAATGGGCCCAGGAGCTGTACCTACCAGAGCCCCCTCACCTGAATGCACTTTACATCTCATTGTTTTCACTGGAGGTCGTTATGAGCATCATGTCCCCAAGCCAAAGGGGCTAATCACACAATAGCTCTGTTGTTGTCTGCCACACGCACCATATTTGTTTCACAGGGATCCCTACCAGAAGGAAGTGGGTCTGTGGTGTTTTCAATATTCCCTGAGCACATTTTAAAACATAAAATATTGTGTGTGTGTTGGGGGTAGGGGGTGTGGGTTGGGGTGGGGGTAGGGCCACTGTGGGGGCTGCTCTGGTGAGAGATTAGGGCATACCCTAAGTGAAAGCACGGCAGCAGCAGTGGCCAGGCAGACTATGCTCAGGGGTTGGGGGAGAGAGCACTCTGATTGCTCTGCGGCTCCACACTCAGACTAATCTCCCCAGATTGTTGTCGGTGGCCGGGGGCCACAGATAAGATGCCACTGGGATTGGATGGCGATGGCCCCGGCTTCTTGACACGGCCACGGACGAAAACCGCTTTGACACTCCTGCCGTTGCCATCCACTAGCACCCTCTTGCCCCCCCTGGGATATTTAATTTACTAGCAGAAGGCTATGTGAGCTTTTTTCTCCCTTCTCTCCTTTTTTTGCCCCTATCCTCTTTTATTTTTCTCTAGCCTGCCCCAACCTCCCCACCCCCCACCCCCTGCCTTCTCGCATCCCTTCTTCTGGCTCTTCATCTTCTCATCAGGATTATAAAAGGATCTTAAAAGTATCTGTACATGCTCCTTTTTCATAGGCGTCTGCTTATTGCATTGCAAATTCACAGGGCCCTCTGGAGCCATGTAAATCGTTCAACAAATGTCTTTGAAAAAGTGTGTCTGGAGGAGTGAGGAGATTGGAGGAGGGGGCAGGAATGAAGTGAAAAAAGAAAGTGCAGAATGAGAAAATGACTTTTTCCCCCCCTTTTCTTCTTTCTCTCAGTTGCTCTTCCTACCCCTTCTTCAGATCATTAGGGTGTTTTAATTAAAGGCTGCAGGATTACACCAGTTAGTTGATGCCTTCTCTTCCACCATATTTCTTTCTTCACTTTCTTTCTCTTTCTGTCTTTCTTTTATTCTTTCCTTTTTTAAATTCCTCTTTTTCCCCCTCTATTAGTTTCTTTCCTGCGATCCACAGGTACTACTAACACTGATTAAAGGGGGAAAGAGAAATAGAGAAAGGATGTGAGGACTTTCCTCTCTGTGTGTGTGTATGTGTGTGTGTGTGTGTATGTGTGTGTGTGTCACAGCACACGCTTCAGGTGAGAGTTCCTGATGGTGCAGTGAGCGAACTCAGGGTAGCATTAAAGCCTTTTACTGAAGAGCGGAGCGGGGAGATCAAAGCCATCCGCCCCCCGACAGCACTGATCTGAAGGAGAGCACTCCCTCTCGGCTGACACCAGCTCCTGCGTTCTCCTGCCCGCCCGGGGGAGTTAAGAGCTGAATTTAAGCCTGTGTCAGATCACCACGTGCCCCCCTGCGGCCTCCACCCACCTGGGTCCCCCGCATCAGAGCAGGTTTTGCCCCTGGACTACACGGACTTGAAGACCACCCATTCCCCCATGTTAGGAAACCTCCCTGAGATTGTTCTCTTGATCAAAGATGGCGGAGTAATGACCAATACTGGCCCTTGCTTTTATTCTGTCACAACAGCCTAGCTCAGAGGGCACTAATGTGCCACAGCCTGCCTGCCTGCCTGCCTGCCTGCCTGCCTGCCTGTATATAAATGTGTGCTTTTTGCATTTGACCATTTCAGATTGTTGTGTGGAAAAAAGTCTCCATGAGGGGGTGTAGGGGGAAAAAAAAGAAGAGACAGGTTTGTCAGAAAACCCACCGTGAACTTTGGGGAAATTTCTGAGACACCTCTTCAGCTTTCTTTTCCTTTCTCTCTCTCTCTCTCTCCCTCTCTCTGGGCTGAGGGAGACGCCGGGCAGCAGGCATGTATGACAGGGCAGTATGGTGGCGTTTGATGGGCCTGACAGACTGTCAGAGGCGGATCACTGCCACTGGGCTGTCTCTGTGTCTTTCCCCCCAGCTCCCCCATCTCCTCCTGGCTGCATCTCTCCCTCTCCCTCTCCCTCTCCCTGTGCCTTCCTCTCCTATCTGTCTCGCTGAAGGCTTGACCCTTGCGGCTGGCCCTGGAGGCCCTGGCGGTCACGCCGTCGCTGTCTTTCTCCTGCTCCTCTCTGACAGGAGACATGAGCTCTCTGACGCGCGTGCTGGCACCTGGGACACACCAGGGACTCTGCAGGTAAGGCTTGTTGTCTGTCTCTCTCTCTCTCTCGTTTCTTCTATTCTCTCTCTTTCAAAACACGCACACATACACATACACACACACATATACACTGTCTTTCCCACAAACTCTCACTGCTGTCTCTTAGAAAGCAAATTCTTGAGAGAGAGAGAGAGACAGACAGAGAGAGAGAAGAAGAAGAAGAAAAAGGAGAGGATAGATGAAGGGAGGGAAAAAAGTTTTAAAAAGAAAGAAAAGCAGCATGACAGTTGAATCAGCCCATCCCTTAGTTGTGGTTGGCAGACAGGCAGGTGTAGGCAGCAGCAAGGCCTGCAGTGCAGCAGACAGAGGTGTATGGGGTGGGGGCTGTTTGCAGGTGCTCAGATGAGGCGTCAAGCAAGGGCAAATGAGCTGTGCCTGTCCTCAGCTCATATGATGGAATTGGTGCTTGCTGTGACTAAATGAGAGGATTAGTGTGCGTGTGTGTGTATGTGTGCGCATGTGCTTCCATTGTGTGTCGGATGTGTGAATGGAGTGACGCTCTCCCCTGTGCGAGTGTGTCCACGTCCCACGGAGAGGCGTAAGTCCTCGGGCTGCACATCTCCGTGGCGACGGCGAGCAAGTCGGGGACAGGTGCCACGCACACACGCTCCTAATGCGATTTGAAGCCACTTTCAGAAAAATTACCAAATCTCCACAATTACCTGTTCCGCCTGCCGAGGCCATTCCTCTAGATGAGGTCTAGCGCTGAGGGATCAGGCACAAAGTCCCCAGTGATTATAACAGGCATACGCACAGGCTCTCTCGCCCCTTGCTCTCTTTGCCTTCCCAGAAAGGGTGGAGGAGAGGAGAAAGCTGATGGGGGTAATAAGCGGAAGGTTAGCAGATAAGAGAGCGGGTAAGAGGCCTCAGCAGGCCCCAATGAGATCGTTAGAATGCAATAACGCTGTCCGCCCGCCTGTCCTTGGGAGCACACACACACACACACGTGCGTGGACGCATCAAAAGAGTCCAAATGGCAGATACATAGCAAATCAGGTCCTGGAGGGGGGTCTTTCCCCAGGCTGGAAACATCTCTTGCATTTTGCCAATGGAGGACAACACGGGACGGATTGGTAACACATTCTTGAGCAGATGACAGGGGTGAATTATTCAAATCTTTATGGAATCTCAGTCCTCTCTCCCTGGCTTTCATAAATCTTGTCCAGTCCCGTCCAGGGGCAGATGGCAGGAGAGCGACATAGATGAGAGAAGAGAAGAAGAGGAAGAAGAGAAAGAAAGAGAGAGAGAGGAGTGACACCTGCTTATTGAGCTTCTCAAGCAGCGAGGCCGCCAGGCCGTCAGGAGGACTATGCGGAGCATGGTTGAGAGCCACCCACTGAAGCGAGGCGAGGACAAGGGGAAGAAGCCAGCTCAGTCTGCCGGTCTGGGGAGCTGGGATGCACAGGGATGGAGCCAGGTCGTGGAGCTGGCCATGATGGAGTTAAGTTCTCGCTTGATGTACCAATGGCCAGGGGGTGTTTGTTTCTTTTTAAAATGGGCGATTCGCCATATGTGGGGGTCATTAGTCTTCACACACACACACACACACACACACAGAGAGATATGCACACACATACAGATGGAAAGAAAGAAAATCTGTCCTTCAGTTTTTACAAAGGACAATGTGTCAATGAGGAAATTAAGTCATTTTTTTCCCTTTCCTGTTACTTCTCTCACTTTTTAGAAAGACCTTGACTTTTAGTGAAATTGAGTGTCAATTTCATCCAAAAATAAAAAGGCCAGGCATTGTTTTCATTGCCATAGAAATACATCCCCCAACTGCTGCAGGGAAATTCGCTAAATCCCACAGCCTATTACATTTCCTATAAATATGAATATTATGTGAGTTGGCCAGCGTTGCGATTTATGCCTGTGCTGAAACGAAAACCAGAGACATGAGAGTTAGCAGAAATGGATAAGAACAGAACAAAAACAAGATGGCTATGCCAGTTAAGGGTTTCACATGTAATTTTTGGTTTTAGCTTATCTCAGCGTAAGGAAAATGTAATTTTATTTGCATAAAACTCTAGGTACAGGTAGAGAGATAGAGAGAAAAAAACATCTATTTGAAAAAAGTGTATGAATAAAATGTGTTTTGTATTTCATACACCCACAATTCTACAAAGCTCACATACAGTGCATTTTTTTATAAGACGCAAAATGTTTGCTTCTTATTAAAAATCGCACAGCTTTCTGAAGCCCACAAAGCCAGTCGGCGAGTGGTGGGCCACACATCAGGGTCAAAGTCTAACGGCATCTCTCTCCGTCAACAACTTCCACTGACATTAATTACATCAACGCCAGAGAAAAGGCTCCTCGGGGCCATCCTTCTCTTTCACGCCGCCGGCAGATTGCCTATTTGTGGCTTTGCTGTTTGTTTCTCCCCTCTTCTAGTCATTGTTCTCCACTAAGCCCTGGCTGGCTGTCAGGGGCCCCTCTAGAGCAGCCGGTGGCAGGGGGCTGCGCTCTCAGGCCTGGGCCCTACAAGAACGAAGGGGTGTCAAAACGTATGGACCGGCCCATTTATCATGTAATCTAGCCGGCGAATGGACGGGGCGCTATCAGCAATCTGGTATTGATCCCCTGCAGGAGCCCTGCTATTGTTCATCTGTGGAGCCAGAGTGGCAGAGAGCATTAATGAAAGAAACTAAACAATGCATAGCAATCAGAGTCACAGAATCACAGTTTTCTGAGAGTAGAGAAGGGGGGAGGGGGGGCACAAGAAGAGCAAAGAGAGAGGAAAGTTTGAAGGCAGACAAGAAACTTTTTTCCCATTCTCTTATATATATTTACAGAGACATGAGGTGTGTGTGTGTGTGTGTGTGTGTCTGTATATGAGGGTCTGAACTTGTTTCCTTCCTGCCAGACACACATGCACTCTCTCTCTCTCTTTCACACACACACACAGCAGTGCTGACCTTACAGTTCGACCCTGGCACGGCTCAACATGTTGAAAGGCAGCAGCCAGTCTAAGGGAGAAGAAGTGGCTGTGACGCCCCATTAGGCCAAGTCTGCATGCTGTTTACTCTCCCATTAACAAGCCAGACTGAGGACGGATCACCCACACCCTAGTACAGGAGGAAAGAGAGCGAAAGACCCCTGCACCAAACCAAGCCCAGCAGAAAGAACAGACCTACAGCCTGAGCGGCTTGCACCTGAGCCATGACCTTTGACCCTAGGATGAACTATTCATCGTTTGTGGATTTTCGGCAGGGTTAGCCCTCAGCTGGGAAATTAAAATGGGAATGTGTTGCCAAGGTAGCATGCAGAGGGAGAAGCCATTACTGGCTACCAGCTGAACCCTGTAGATGTATCGCAAGTCTGGGATGCTGCCCAAGTTTCCTTGCTCAATTGAGGCATGTACATCACAGGTAACTTTGTGTCTGTGTGTGTGTGTGTGTGTGTGTGTGTATGTGTGTGTGTGTACACTGTAGTTGGTTGGCAGGTGTGGAGCCAAACCCAAATCACCTCCTTTTCATCTGTCTCTCCATACCCCACTTCCTCCTCTGTCTTCTCATCACTACACTACACCACACTACACTACACAACACTTCACTACACTAAACTACACAACACACTGCTACACTACACTATATTACACAACACAATGCTATACTACACTAAACTACACAACTATACCACACAATGCTATGCTATGTAAGGGATAATGTATTGCCCGGCGGTTGTTATAGGAAAATATAATAAAAAATACAAACAGGACCCCAATGCAGAAGGCAGAAGAGTCTTGATTTGTCCTGAAGTGAAATCTTTGACCAGTGGACAATACACCATTCCACTTATTATAAAGCTACTTGTCAAAACGATGACAGAAAACTTCTGTCAACACAAACGTCTTTTATATTTTATTTGTTACATTTGTACATTTGTTTTGTGCCTTCCGCAGATAAACAAATAGTTTGCAAAGCAACTTGGACTTGAAACATTTAGAACGCAGCTGAGATCCTTTCACTTTCAACTAAGTTCCATTGTGGTACGTGAATGATCTCTACTCCTGGAATGATATGCAGATGTGAATCTGAAAAAAAAAAAAAAAAAAAAACCTTGCCATTGACAGCGTTCATTATACTTTCGCAGCGGTCAAAGAAATAATTGACCTCCGAACATTAGGAAGGCCCATTCAAAGTGAATGGAACCTGCCGGCATTCTGGAGAGCCGTAGAAAAAGCTACGTTACTCTACATTGCTGTAACTCATTCCTTACACCTACATGACTCCAGCACTAAGAGTGAGGCTGGTAACTGGCAGAGGCGGGCATGTCTAATTCCCTTCATTATGGAACATAATTCCTCCACCATCAATCTGGCACCATGCGGTGCTTCACCTCGGAGCCTGATCAGCTCTGTGTTTACTGGCTAATCCCCAGACACTGCCAAGTTTGGAGTACTTCTGTCTGTCTCTGTGTCTGTCTGTCTGTCTGTCAGAAACTTGGTGAGTGCGTGAGCGAGCGCGAGAGTGAGACGAGGCAAGATGGATGTGTGCGTGCGGCGAGTGGTGGCGGCGCAGATTGAAGGGGCTGCTTGTCACACTAACTGTCTATTGATGATGGAGGAGAGGCATTTTGCTGCTCTTCCCTCATAAACCAGTGTGATTGCCCATAGCATCACCATCTGTTGGCAATGGCGAGGTGAAACAGTAAACACTCTGGTGTGTGTGTGTGTGTGTAAAAGAAGTATATCTGTGTCTTTCGGTATGTGTGCAAAAGCAGTGCATTTGAGTCTTTTGGTATGTATTTATGCATGTGTGTGTGTGTGTGTGTGTGTGTGTGTGTGTGTGTGTGTGTGTGTGTGTGTGTGTGTTTGAGAAAGAGAGACAGAGAGTGTTTGTGTGTGAGTCTGCTATCAATATATTGGCAAACAAACTGCATTTATGGGAGTATGCTTGTGTGTGTGTGTATGTGTGTGTGTGTGTGTGTGTGTCTGGGTGTGAATTCCAGTTCTGCTCACACCTCCCTGGCTGTGCCCAGGTCTGGGTTGCTACTATATATCATGACAACTCCTGCAGCCATATCTCCCAAACCCATGAAAGCATACTGCATCTGACCCACCACTCCACCACTCCACCTGTGCCTGTGCAGACAAAGTCATCATTTAATATATATAAAGCCTACTACAGCCTTGTTACAGACAATTACTTCAACCAGCCATAAACACCTTTTCTTCACTCCTTTTGTCTCACAGACCCTCTCTCTATCTCTCTCATGCCACTCACAGTGGTCTCTCTCCTGCTGTAATCCTCTCAGTGTTATCAGCAGGGGGTGGCATGAAGGAGGGGGTGGGGGGTTGTAGGCTGTACGTGGGGTGACGTTTGAGTGAGGCTGACCCATGGGGTGTCAGAGGGTGCCGGGGCCGTGGGGCGTTGGTGGGTGAGGTGAGCGGGAGAGAGGCAGCAGCCAGTAGATAAAGCACACACCATGCCAACGGTGTCATGTAATTCCCCCTTAATACAGTCAAGGCTGATTCCAGTGAGCCCAGATCCACTCAACCCTCCTGAGACCTGCTGTCACAATCCACCAGGAGCTCAGCACTGACAGAGCCAAGGAGAGTCAGGAGCACACCTCTGCTGTGTGTGTGTGTGTGTGTGTGTCTGTGTGTGTGTGTATGCATGGGTGTGTGGGTGTGTGTCCATGTGTCATTACACAGTAGGAGTTTAACAGCAGGAGCTGACAAAGGTAGAATCACACAAGTCTCCATTCAGAATTACTGCTATCTCCACAGGAAGGCAGAACCAAACCAATGCAAGAGTAAAAACCCTGAATAATAACTGGCTCAGACAGCAATACAAAAACCTCATGAAGACAACAGACAACTTCTATGAGATCTGGTATTCCATGCGACTGCATCTCAGTGTCTACAAGTCTTTGTTTGGCCACAGTGAAGAAAAAACACACACACACAAATACACAGACACTCACAGACATACAAGTGTTTGTGTGTGTGTGTGTGTGTGTGTGTGTGTGTGTGTCTGTGCTTGCTTTGCTCTTGTTGTGGTCATTACTGCGCGGGCCATATCATACATTAATAATCATCTCTGACAGTCTTTAACAGAAGAGTCCCCCAAGTCTGCAGATATTACACTGGCCGGCCTCATTCATCTTCCTGCCTGCCTGCCTGCCTGCCTGCCTGCCTGCCTGCAGTCCTCTGTGGTCAGCACACTGGCTGCCGCCCGTTGCCTCTGCTGCCGCCACCACTACCGCCACCTCCACCGCACGCTTAATTATGAGCACATCATAAACAGGGATGACACCGCAGCCTGGCTGGCCAGCACGACCAGGCCCCCACCCCTCGACTCTATCCCCCCCACCCCCGCACTGTCCGCTCCTGTGAGGGGGAGGACCCCCATGGGCCCCTGCTCAGGCCCTCCTCCAGCGTCAGCCGCCAATTTACTACAAATGGGAGATGGGGGCCACCAGAGACCTTTAATGAACACAGACCAATGTGAATGTGTGCGTGTGTATGTGTGAGTGTGTGTGTGTTGGTGTGTGTGTGTGTATGTGTGCATGGGGTTGCAAGCACTCAGCATTATTCTATTTAATGCAAACAAATGGTTTTGAGTGTAATGTGGGGGGAAGCGCTGTCAAGCAGGCCATATGGCCAGTGCTGTTCGTCAGACTAAACTGCACACACACACACACACACACACACTACTGTCCACAGTATGGGAGGACATTTAGAGCAGTGGGCTCAACTGGCATGTGCCAAATGGATTCCAGCTCTGGGTTTGAGTCATCATGGAACTCAAGTTATAAGTCACTGTATCTCAACCATCCTCTTAGTAGAAACAGAAAAAAAAAACATTTTTGCAGGACTATAATGGAAATATATGAGCGCTCGAATTTTCACAATCCTGATTGATCCGCCACCGCAAGATTGCCCTGAACTGTTGGTATCTGTCTGCCTGCTGGGAGGCCTGTTTTTCTCTGCAGCCCAATGCAGAGAATTATTTTACCAAAACAATCCCCCGGCTCCTGTCAAGCCTCATGTTAAGTAGGCAATGAAAAAAACTAATTGTGTGTGACCACGCACCGTCATTAAGAATACACTCTGGCCTGCTGTGGTAAAAAAAAATCAGTTCTGACCGCTGCGGTCATTATAAAATCCTGCTGACCAGAATGCTGCCTGAGAAGAGCATGCGGATGGGGTGCAGGTTCGGAGGGTTCTACGTGCTGTGTGTGTGTGTGTGTTTGTGTGTACACACACCAGCTCAACAGTGCAAACAGAGGAGCCATTTCTCCTCTCATCAATCCCTGCAGCGATTCAGAGGACTTGATTTAAATCCCACATCAGCTCCCATTGTCTGCCCCATCCGTATCACTTAATGCTGCGTCCGCTTCACACACACACATACACACATACACACACATACACACAAACAAACACACAGGCATGCTAACACAGAAACAACACACACAGGCACACACACACACTGCTTATCTCCCACTGATGAAGCCCACCTCGTCCCCGGGACCCTCTTGTTCCATGCGCTCTTGCCCCGACTCCCACACCCTCCCCCCACCCCTCCAGCCTGTGCTCCCAAATGACAATCCCAAGTTTACTCTTGCGCCTCATGCAAAGCAGCAGCGGGCCGTGAGGCCGGAGCCTCCCTCCTGTCAGGCCATTACGCTCATATCCTCCCATCATTTGCATTTAGACAGTCTCCCCCCAAACACCGCCGGCACTCGCCCGACTCAATTTGCCATAATATCAGTAACCACGCCAAGGTGCTGAGACAGAGGCACAGACAGTCACGATGAGGCCTCTCTTCTCTTTCTCTCTCTCTCTCTTTCTCTCTCTCCCTCTCTCTTGCTTCCGACCTCCAAAACTTTTCCCCCGGCTATTTTATGTCTTGAGACTTCTCTGCGGGGGTTGTGTGTGGTGGGTGGTGGCGGACCACGCAAGGGCCAGTCAAGGTGAATTGGAATTACCTAGAACACCTTGGGCTGGGAACCTTGGGCTGACACGCATGCCCTCCGTCATCGGCAGCGTGGTTGTAGACACACGCGTGTACGTGTCTGTGTGTGTGTGTCCTTTAAATGTAATAGCGTATTGCGAAAAAATCTGCTACACAAAGCACATTCTTAAAAAACTCCCGGCTTGTCCATTTAAGCAAACAGTCGGCCGGCCACCTCCGGGTCAGAGGAGGCTTTTTAAAATACATCACCGCTCTCCCTCTCCCGCTCAGGGGCCAAGGGGCTGTGAGGAGCTGGGGCGTCTGAAGGTTGACCTGGATCCTTCCACTTTTTTTCCCCCCACCACTCGTTTTCTATTTCAGAGTCAAGATGGGGAATGCAAGGCAGAAAAATATTCCACGCACAGACAAAGGAAAGGTTGATATGGAGAGGAGAAAAATAAAGAAATAAATCACTGTCCACTGAGCCGCCCATGTTTCACCTATTTACTAGGAAATGTGGGTGGCAGATTTAAAACAAACAAACAAAAACACATTATAGAATTAAAGGCTTTTGTGTATTTTTGCTTTGGAGTGTCAGAGGCTGATGAGGTTGTTTTAGTAGCTGTGACAGCTGAGCTATAGGAGTAAATGTTGGGAGTGGCTGTCTTTTCCCACAGCGGCCCTCTCCGCCACTCGACAGCATGCAGCGCGCTTCTGAAGACTTTGGGGTCTTTGTTCTCTCTACTTCTGAGGGAACACGAGCTTTTTTTTAAAAAAAAGAAAATGTTCTCTTTTTCCTTTACTTACTCTTTTTTGTGTGCGTTTTGCTTCTTTTTTCCCCCCACAGCACACAACACTAAAGAGCTCCTGAAACAATGTTTGTTATGCTTCCACGTTTTGCGAGGCCCTTTGCATTGTCAACAACTTTGTTGTTTGTTGTTTTGTGCGTTAGCTCATCTCGTTTCATCTTTTAAAACACGGCGTCAGGTAACAATGCTCTGCTATCAAAGGGGGGGAGGCGTCTTACAAGCGGCGGGGAGAGGAGTCTGCACAGCACCCAGTTTGGGGGTGGGTGGAGGTGTGGGGTGGTTTGTTTGGGGGGTAGAGGAGAGGGGAGGGGGTGGAGACGGGGAGGAGGCGTTGGAGGGGGGGTGTAGGGGGTGCTGGCAGACGTGCGGGCGATGACAGCTGCACGTTCAGCAGCAGTAATGATTTGGAATCATTCCTCCCTCATCAGTCATCGGAACGCCCGGCACACCTCATGTGAAGGGCCTCCATTACTCCACAACAGCCTCCATCTCATCAGGAGCTGCTTTCCGCGAGAGAACACACTCATTCACACACACGCATACAAACACACATACACATATTCATAATCACACACACTACCAGCTGAAGCTCTGTAGTGCACACTCCCATCTCGAAATGAACACCGAGCAGCATGGCTTGTGCACATTATGCATGAAAGATTTTCTAGCAGACAGCTAATAGTACACAGTACATGAGTTTATCAGCCTACATGTGTTCTAGGGGTGAGGTTAAGATTGTTTTCTTTTTCTCCCTCTTGTTTCTCCCTCTCTCTCTTTCTCTCTCCTCCTCTCTCTTTCTCTCCCTCTTCTCTGGTGGTGTCAGTGTCACATTAAAGAGAAATCGTCCTTCTGAGTGCAGGGGTAGCACATTTCTGTTCCCCTCATTTCCCCCAAAAGACCACAGACAGCAGAGACAAAGCATATAATAATTAAAGAGCTCGGTCCGACGCAGAGATGCAAACAGAGGGGGAAGGGAGAGGATGCTGAAAAGTAGCTATCACATTGGCAGATAAATTCTACACACAATTATTCATCCTCAGCCCCTGACATGTAGATTAATGAGTTTGATAACCCAGGGCTTTCCAAAGAAGTAGATTCAATTCTGTTGTGCGCTGCCTTCCTCCACTGGGTCTCCTTCTCTACCACCACCCCCCCAAACACACACGCACACCACCACCCCAACAACCCCCCTTCCAAACAATCACACACACATACACACACACACCCACTCTTATGACTAGCAAACAAGCCGTTGGTATGCCGAGAGTGGGAAGCGAATCGATTGGGCCCGAGTGTGAGGAAGCCATTGGTGGACAGGATGGTGTTAGGGTCACTGCATCTCACCACCTTACCTGTGTACACGCACAGGGGCACGTGAGAGAGAGAGAGAGAGACAGAGAGAGAGCGTCTCAGATGTGAAGGAGGAAAAAGAGGAGAAGAACATGGGGGGGAGGAGGATATAGGAAGGGGGTAAGGGCCTGGTGTCATTATGTCCCTCTACACATATGTTTGGGGAACAAGTAGGGGACACACACGTATGCATGCACACACACCCCATGGCAGCTGTAATGAATGACATAAGGGGTTGTGCAGATGTTGTTGCAGTAAAGGGCAGTGGCTGGGCACAGGGGAGGGTCAGTGGTGAGGCTCAGAGAGAGAGGCGGGTGTGGACCAAACAGGACAAGACTGGCCCAGATGAGGGAGAAGCTCCACAGCATCGTTTCAGTGTAAGGAAGCCTGGCACTAAACACAGGAGTGCTGCCTGAGGGGGTGGCAGAGAACAATGATGGTGGAAGCTAGGCTGTCAGTGAACACATGGAGACACTGTAGCCAGTGTAATTTGTAATTTACATGATGTTCTTACATCTACGTCTGCATGGGGATGGATATTTGATTATTACTGTCAAAGTGATTATCTGGATTGAATCAATCCATAGCCCTGTTGTTTGATGTTGTCAAATGCTGTCGGTAGGTATGAGAATGACAGAATTTGGTACAATGTAGAGCAAAAATAGTGAAGTAGCAGCCAACGCTAACTGATGACACATTGTTTTCCTGTGCCCTTATCAGTTAGCGTTAGCTGGCAGTTTAAGTTTTACCAAATTAAGTCATTCTTTTGCCTAGCGACAGCACTCGGCATCCTCAAAGAACAAGGATAGGTGCTTATTCACTCCAGATGTATTCGTTTATGTAAACTATTAAGGTCCGTGTCTATAGAGCTTTATAAAGGCTGTAACTAGTGGAAAACTATCTACATTTTAGCAGACGCTTTTATCCAAAGCAACTTACATTTGTCAGCTATCAATTACATCAGGACCAGTCTCCCCTAGAGCTATTTAGGGTTAAGTGCCTTGCTCAATGGCTCAAAGGTGGCAGCTGGAATTTGAACCTTCAATTTCCAGCCAACTAGCATGCTAGCCAGGTTCCTTAACCACTACGCCACCACCACCCCCTTTATGTCTCAAAGAGCCTGTTGAGTGATGGCTAATTGTTTGCCAGTGCTAAAAAATGAAAGTCCCACTGAAAGGTGGAATCATTTTGAAAAGTAACCTGCCCTGAAACCCTAATTATCCTAATAATGGGAGCATGATAAAGCCAAGATGTCCCCACCTGCTCAGGGTATTCAGGGAGATACTTCAGGAAAGGAGAGAGAAAGTACAAAAGGAGAAGAGAGGAAGGGGGGGTGGAGTCAAGCTTTCTGCCGAGTCAGGAGCTGGCGGGCCCTCGGTGGCTGCGCCCGTGGCGTCTGTCAAGCGGCGGCGAGGGATGACTTCCGCACCCATCCATCAGGCGGGGCTCGGCGCGCTCCCCTGCCATATTGACAGCTGTGGATTAGAAATGGCTCTGTGATCGCCGCCTGCCCCATCCCCCCTCCACCCTCACCCCAGCACTCCACCACCCCCGGGTGGCGGCACCAGCCCATCTCCATCATTCCTCACTCACTCGCCTGTCTCCAAAAACCGCACTCCCAACCTCCAGTGGGGGAACACAGAAAGTAAGCACTATTCCCCCTGCTCCTGGACAGGTCAGACAGAACACACCAGAACAGACAGAGAGAAACAGTGAGAGACAGAGAGAGAGAATGATCGAGTGAGAGAAGAAGAGGAAAAAGGTCAGGATGACCTCTGGACAGAATGGCACTGCCACAGGTAAGTTAGGTTAGATGAGGTGAAGAGAAAGTCCACAGAGCACCATATTTGCAAAGCTTTCTTGAGGTCACATGTGCTTTGGTTCAATTATTTGTACGGTACTGACAGTAAGAGGAGGACCACAAGTCAAAACTCAACAATATAATACAGCTTTGCCATAAACAAGCATCAGGCATTTATAAATCTACAGCTCAGTGTCCTGCACTATAAAGTGAACCAACCATGGCTGTCATACAGCATGGTCTAGAAGACTAACATGTGAAATATGAGACTCCTTTATATAGCCTCTACTCTTAGGGCAGTTTCACTCTGCCTCACCCCTTGGCCTCTCACGCCCACCCACCATCTACTGACAGCCGATACCCCCCCCCCCCCCCCCACACACACACACAGCACATGCAGCACACACAGCACACACACACACACAGCATATGTAGCACACACAGCACACACTGCTATTGTGTTAGAGGCACCGGTCCAGCTGGCCCTCCCTATCTGTTCTTCTTCTCTCCACTCCAAAGTGAGGCCCGTTACCCTGGGCCGCCCCAGCGGCTCCTACCCTCTCAGCAATGCTCAGTGGCCAGTCGGCGAGTCGGCCGGCCGGCTGGCCAGAGGGAGGGAGGGAGGGGTGGAGGGTAGCCTAGTCTGCTGCTGCTGGGGCTCATTCATCAAACGGGCCGCTGAGATATTGAGAGGCCTCCCTGTCACAGCCCTGGCCACTGTCAATGATTCCCACCTCTGTTTGTAATTGTCTCGAAGTGATCTTTACACCTTGCAGAACTCTCTGTTCTCGTTCTCTCTCTCTCTCTCTCTCTCTTTCTCTGTCTCTCCTTGCTTCTCCTTCTTGCTCTCCCTTCCTCTCCGCTTACTCTGTCTCCCTCTCTCTCTCTTCCAAAGTATCTCTCTCTCTCTCTCTTTCTGTCGTAGTGCTCTACTGGCCCGTGGCAACTGTTGGGTTCCTCTTGAGGCCAAAGTCAATGCTGCTACAGACACACATCAAGCCAGGCCTCTAAAGAGCACCCAGAGGAAGTGTATAGAGAGCAAGTTTTGCACGTGGCTGTGGAGCATCCTCTCTCTCTCCTTTTCTGTCTCTCCTTCTCTCTCTCTCTACCTCTATCTCTCTCTTTCTCTCTGTTCGAACACTGACAATGTCTGAGAGCCAAGCAGACAAATGGCATGATGGATAGGAACGCATGGCATCTTAATGAGTTCTATTGTATGCATTTGAGAGAGGGATGCATGCATCTGCTGAGAACTCGTCTGTCCTCAATGCTCCCTGTCTCTCTCTCTTTCTCTCTCTTTCTTTCTCCCTCTTGTTCTTTCTCTCTCACACCATTTTAAACAGTACAGAGTGTCTCATCTCAGTGAAAGGCCAACATCCTGAATAAAATGGAGTGCCATTAATATTTATGCCCGTAAAGTGCCCACATAATCAGACAGAGAGATGTCAGATGGCATTTTTGTGGGCTGGAGTGTGAGTGATGCATGCATACTGAACATGGGTGGAGAAACACTCTCACACGCACGCACACACACACGCACACACACACCATCTCCTGTCTCTGCATCTCTCAAATAGATATGGTCAAATGTAAAGAAGCACAAGGGATTAGAATGGACCTCTTGTCCATAGTACCTCCAACAAACATATATCTCAGAATATACAGTACACAATTTCATCTCAATCACTGTCTCTCTCACACACACACACACACACACATACGCACACACACACGCACACATACGCATACGCGCATACACACACATACACACACGCACACAGGCACACACACACACACACACACAAACCCAAACATAGGCAGTGACCCCAAGATATTGGGGTGGACTTGTGGCCTCTGTAGTGGCCTGTCCAAATGGAAGGCCAGGTGGGAGGCAGAGAGAATAAACAAGGCCTGCTGATGTTTGGAGAAACAACGGCACAGAGAAATACGACACTTCAAAGTGTGCCTGTCCATAAAGGCCTGAAATAAAAGCCAGAGGGGTTACAGCCGTGAAACACAATGATTTGAGCACATCCAGCTGGCCCACAGCAGAGAAGCGATGGAGGGGCAGAGAGAGAGAGAGAGAGAGAGAGAGAGAGGGGCCCTAGGTGAACTGCTGCACATCCATTCAGCCGATTCCCAGCTCGACCCCTCCAGACCTGCACAGAGGAACGTCTCCAACAGTTCTGCCCTGCAGGCATTCATGACAGCAGTGCTGTGGCACAAGGCCACATCTGATGTGTCTCCCCCTCGGTTTCCTCTCAAGGGCTGCACTTCCTGAAAGACGTCCACAGGAGCAACAACCCACGGCTCCCGGCAGCCACAGCGCATACGCAGGGAGCGGCAGATGCAAAAAGCAGAGCCAATCTGTGCTGTGTGGATATTTGGCTTTTCATCTCTCTAAAGTATGGGGGGGCTTCTCTCATCCCAGGCCATGCTAGGATATGCTCTTTTCAGCCCAGCACAGCCCAGCACAGCACAGCATCAGCCCAGCCCAGCACAGCACAGCACAGCACAGCAGAGCACAGCTATTCAGTTAGCGCTGCACTACTTTGTTCAGTGCGGCTGAACTCTGTGTCAAGTGACAGAAGCAAAAAGAACTCCTCAGCACTCACCTCTGTGGCGAAACCTTTCAATATAAAAGACAGGCAAGAGAGAGAGAGAGAGGTGTGGGGGTGTGGGGGAAGAGGGGCAGAAGTGGAAGTAGAGGATGAGAAGACAACTGAGAGAGAGGGAGAGTGAGAGTGAGAGAGAGAAAGAGAGGGAGTGAGTGGGGGAGAGAGCATGCATTTGCTGAGTGTTGCTGAATGGGTGTCGCTTCCAATCAAGTCGGAAGCTCGGCGTCGCCGGGGCCGTGATTGTAGCGAGCGGAGACAGGTATCAGAGTTTAAAAGAGGACAATGCATCTTAAAAAGCAGGTGCCCTTCAGTGGAGATGTGGCAGCTAAATGTCTTATGAAAAGCCCCCGTAAATATTCTATCACCTGCCTGTCATTACAAAAAGTGCTAGGCCATAATGATGCATGAAGGAAATATCATTCCATATTCATGTGACAGCATTAGCCCCTTTCATAAGCAAACTGAAATATTTATCAGCGGAAAATGTTCAATATCTCGGCTGGTAATCTAAAAAAGGGGGACTGAAAAAACTGTCTAATAATAGTTCTGATGAGATTGAATGTGGAGGTACCGGGCAAACGTGGTTGGCTGGTTTTTATTGCTTGTTATTAAATTCCAGCGAAACAATTATTTCCCTCTCTTTTGTTAGTAAAGCAAAACAAAAAATAAATAATTATATTCATATGAATAAATAATTTAAAAAATTACAACACTGCCCCTGGGCCTCTGGATTTAACAGTAGTGATTAAAAAGAGGAAATTGTGATACACAAGCTATTAGACAAAGCCATAATCAAATTCATTCATTTTCTGCATTCGGTAGGGAGGGCAGGCAGGGGGATGGGGTGCAGGTTCTCTTAAAGTGGCATTGGCGGTGTTCTGACACAAAGAAAAACAAGGCTGGCATCTAAAAGCTGGCCTCTGTTGTTGTCTGTGTGTTTTTGAAATCCCTTTCCCCCATCTCTTGTGTGTTTTCCTGATAAGAGGGGCCCATGTCATGATGGTGCATCAGCAAGGCTGAGTAGTGCCCATTTGCAGTGACAGGGACAAACACGACTGATCGCAAATGACCTCTGCCTGCATAAACAGATCTTTCACGCAATGACGTGAACAATGTCACCCTCGCTTCTCAACCTGAACGCCTGGTGTTACAAACCTCAACACACTCGTTTACACACGCACACACACACACAAACCGAGGCAGTTGTGTGTTTCGTATTCATAGATTGCATGCATGTACACACGGCCATTACTCTTGGGGGGCATCTGGGGAAGAAGGGGGTGGAGGGGGAAGAGGGAGAGCCCTTGAACGGATGAAAAATGAGAAATAGAAATGACCACAATCAATTCTGAAACACTGCACAAAATTAATTAGAGTTCTGCATCAGAAGGCCTGGACGAGGATCCTGCCTGCTCGGCCCCCATTTGTCTCCTGGCTCTCGCCGCCTGGCTCTCCTCTTCTCTGCTCTGCACCGCACCGCACTGCGCCGCGACACTGCACTGCGCCGCGACACTGCGCTCAGCACAGACACACGGAACATGCCAGAACACATCCCGGCCCTGCCCTCCACCGTCATCAGCCACCGCAACGCACTAATGACTCACTCACTGCAACCCAAACCACACACAAACACACACACACACACACACACAGGGGTACATGCGCACATGCATCAGTGCAATGCATCTGTGGTGATGACAAGTGTCAGTGATCATAAAACTAATGGTAACAGGGAAACAATCAGGGTCTCCCACTGTTCTCGTCTGTAGCCCACTGTTATCTATTGACTTCTCTCCCTCCACTGGGTACTCCACATTCCTCACGCCGGCATCTTTGACCACCTTCTCCATCATGTCTTTGACCAGAGGAATCATCTGCGTCGCTCCACACTCTCTTGGGTTTCTCTTAAAAGCTGCCTCTCATCTGAACAGGCTGACTATTGTGTGCCTGTGTGTGTGTGTGTGTGTGTGTGTGTGTGTTTGTGTGTGTGATGGAGTTGGACGTCCAGCCAATTAAAATGCGTGGCTACTCCCTAAAGCTGGGGAAGTGCTCCTATGGCAAAATGAATCACTTCTTGCTCCTCTTAGGAAGAGAGGAATCAGCAAGCTCAGGATACATCATCTACAAAACAAAGACTAGAGGAGAAGGGAACCAGTGGTAGGGCAACTGACAGCCTTTGCATGCCTGCTAAGTACAAGGCTTTCTTTTTTATCAACAGCCATCTCAAAGACAGTTCAACGGTCTCCCTCTGTCACCAGCCATCCAGAACCATATTTTTTAAAGAGGATGAATGGGAGAAACACACACACACACACACACAGATTCTCTGAATAGTTGAAGGCCACGTCAAACTCCGCTCGTTAAAGTCGGCGTAATGGGACACATGCAATTAAATAAAAAAAGGTCTTTTCTTGCGGCCTTGGAACTTCAATGCGCTGTAACTTTAGGACAAAAGGGATCATCTTGCTTTGGACGGCTCAGTGCGGCTCTGGCTGTCAGAAAGCAAGGGTTAATGTATTACGATTAGTACTCGTGGGTCCTGATCTGATATATTTTTAATTAACGGTATCCCATTCAAACACTTGAAGGACCCCCCACACCCCCACCCCCTCCCTCCTCCCCCTCCCAACCCCTTGCCTTTTTTAAAAAAAAAGGGGGAAAGTTTTGACAGCTCTAATTAATGAGCGTTGCGAAAACGTGGAAGCTGATCTCATGGAAGACGTTGGGTTCATTAGACAAGCGCGTCTGGAGCACATCAAACGGGTCAGTGTGGTCTGTCTGATCCCTCCTTTTATTTCCCATCGCAGAGTGGCGGCAGCAAGCAAAGAACAGATAGAGAGGGGCTGGGGGGAGGAGAGGAAGGGGAGAAGAAAGAAAGAGAGGGGGGATAGAGGGACAGAGAGCGAGAGAGAGAGAGAGTACAGGGACAAAGAGCAGAGCTGGCACATTGCAACAGGAGAGATGAATGACTTTTTACCTTTGGACGCTAGACCCTTAATGAAACCTCCAGAGGCAAAACAATGGCATCTCTCGCACATGGTTGCATGCAGCACAGACCAACACTCACTGTACAAACACACACACGCGCACACACACACACACACACTACAATCACAGGCTCAAGCAGTACAATCTACTGCTCTCTAGATGCTAAAAATTATGTTGATGCGTTGATGTACACAAATGTAACCTATAAATATAAACATAAACATACATATAAACACACACACACACACACAGAGTAAATGAGGCCAGAGACTCTGGGAGGAGCATACCAAGAGTATGAGTTGAAATGAGGGCCACCTGCATTAAAACAGGTCACACTGAGAGCCTACTGTCATCTACCATCCTCAGAACACCATTGACAAACCAACACCCACAAACACTCTCAGACACACACTCAAACACACATGCACATGTGTATACACTATTCTGTACATTTACATTTCTACATTTTTGATTGTTTTCGGAGATTACATTGTGGGAACAAATAATGAAAGCTACAAAACCATCTGTGTGTGTACTTTTGGATTAATGAGTGTCAAGTTTCAAACTGGTCCAAGTGGCATTTTGCAAGGTGGGCTTAATATACTGCTGACTAACTCCATTATAGGAAGGGAGCTTCACCTCACCAGCATCACAGAGCAGGCTAATGAGAGCTCGAAAATACATGACCTGCGGTTGGGAGTAAACAAGGCATCTACGCTAGGTGGCAGGCTAGTTTGCTCTCTCACATGCGTCAATTAGTGTAAATAACCTGTAGGTCCCTGGCATATATGCTCCTGCATTAGCTCACCACACATAACAGATAACACACCCAACACCTCATGTCCTCCAAACGCGTGTCTGTAGTGCCATGTGCACAGTTGTTGCCAACATCTTGTTTCTTTTCACACCCCTCCCTTCAGTAGCTTTCTCTGGTTGTTGTTTTTATTTTGGCCAGGCTGAGGCTGGGATGAAATCCCATTGCGTCTCTCTTTTTCGGTCGTCAGAGGACATAACTCAAACACGGGCATCCACTATCGGCCACACGGCCGGCTCCTGGGGCCCCTGATGGCTAGCCGGGGCCGGCGACACAAACAGACGCATCAATCTTGGCTGATCAGCTGCAGATAGAGAGGGGGGAAGAGGCCCAAAAAATGGAGAAACAAATTGGATGTCAATATGGAGGGGCCCAAGACCAAGAGCCAAGCCCTGCGCAGTGTCCACCACCAGCTGAAGCTGCCTGGCAGAGATTGTTTCTGTGGTATTGTGTGCTTCTAAGAGGACAAAAAAGCTGAACTGATGCGTATCACTGGAGAGTGTCTTCAACATGGCTGCTGGAGAGCATGTGAATGCTGGCCTCTCAGATCTGTACAGTGTCTTCGTGTTTGCAATGGCCGCTACAGCCACTCAAAGCAAGCACATCTTTCTCTTGTTTGCATTTTAATATTCAATAAACTTTTTTGCCAAACTTAAGATGCAGTGAGGGAGTGTCAATCAGCCTCCTGACGGCATCTGCTGCTGGAAAGGCTGCGTCTCTCTGCCCAGCCAACCCTCTAATTCTCTCAATTAATGCGTAAAGGCAAGCCCCAGTTATCGGTCCCTTCTCTTCCCCCCTTCTCTCCATCCCTCACGCCCCTCTCTCCATCATTCTCAATTAATGTGAGGGGATTGGCCCAGCTTATCTGTCCCCTCTCTGCTCCTATGAATATGCAAACCCCACTCATCCACACACACACGCACGCTCACACACACACACACACACACACACACACACACACACACACACACACGCCACTACACGCCACTGCTCTTCTTGGGGACTGACTTCAGGATGAAGAGCTGGAGCCTGGAGCCTGGAGGAAGAGGGAGTGTGAGTGTGAGTGTGTGAGTGAGTGTGTGTGTGTGTGTGTGTGTGTGTGTGTGTGTGTGTGTGTGTGTGAGTGAGTGAGTAAGTGTGTGAGTGAGTGAGCAAGTGTGTGTGTGGGTGAGTGAGTGTGTGTGTGTGTGTGTCTGTGAGCTCAGGGGGATGGGGGCCCTCTGCTCGGGTGCCCAGCTGGAGAGGGGTCTAATTGATTGTTGATGGGAGCTGTTTATCAATGTGTTTGTCAATGGTGGCCCACTTGAGAGGGCTGGTAAAAGTGTGGTCAGGCTGGGTCTCTCTGAGGCCATTCTCCAGCCCTGCGCTAGATGAAATAGTTCTCTAAAGTCTGGTGAGGCCTCTCTTTTGAAGAGGGAAGTTCTCTCTCCATGTGCCGGTGCCACTACAAAGTGGCATTAGTCGTGAGAGCTCAGGGAGGTGAGGGCGCAGCGTGATTGACAAGCCGAGGCCGGCACCAGAGCACAACGAGCGATGTGACTTTAACCATTTATGATCCGCACGGAGACATCAAGGGGAAGAGCACTTTTTTATTGACAGCCAAGATGCAGGGTGTCAAATGTTTACCAACGCTTTCAAGTGCGACATCAGAAGCTTTTCTCTTAGTTCTGTATTTTTTTTCCCTCTCCCCCCTGAGACTCTCTTTTCTCCCTCTCGAGCCCCTTCTCTCACCATGAGATGGCTGATTAAAGTCCCCTTAGTGTCACCTGCCTGCCACATCCACCACTGTTTACACTGGAGCAAGGACGGCAAATTAAGCCCAACAAAAATATAGGAAACTAATGTTCCAATTGCTGCTGAAAGACAGAGAGAGAGAAACCGAGACAAGAGAGAAGGAGAAAGAGAAATGAGGGGGAGAAAGAGGGAGAGAGAGAGAGAGAAAAGCACAGTCCTTCTCTTTTAGGGTGTGCGTCGGACGGGTTTGTGCGGAGTGATTTTTATGCAATCTGATAATCCGTCATGGCCAAACGCCACAGACGTCAGACCAGATCATCTCAAGCCAGCTAACAAATGCAATGAAGTGTTTTACAGGCCTTTCATTTGAAAAAGAATAATAGTACACATGTTATTTTTTTTCTGTGTAGTTTGATCATTGGAGCGGAGGAGAGAAGAGGGAGGAGGAGGAGGAAGAGAAGGAGAAGAGAGGAGAGAAGAGAAGAGAGGAGAGGAGAGAAGAGGAGAGGAGGGTTCACATGCTAGCTGTTTGTGAAGAGGGCATGCAAATGTTAGGACTTGATGAGTGTGTAACACAAACACAGCCCAAGCTTGTGCCCGCTGTGCCGTTATTTATATTTGCTGAAGGACAGCATCGCTGCAGATGTACGGTTCAAAGGGGCATTGGTGAAGGGAGCGTGGGCAAATTTGGAAATTAGATTTGTCATGCTTTGTGTGCTCGTCTCTCTGCTCTTTTCAACGGCCGCTTTTAACTCGCACGAGGAAAACAGCATCCGTGATTTTATTGCCATCTTTCTTTGTCACACAGACACACACACACACAGACACAGACACAGACACACACACACACACACACACACACACAGGAAACATATACACAGGAAACACAAACATACACATGAACATCAACATATGAAAAGGATATACTGAGGTCTGAGAGAAAAAGCAGACTCTGAAAGACACTGAAATTCTCCAACTAACGACGAGAGCAGCACTGCCTTGGGAGAGAGTACACCATAGTACTGCTTCTACACTTGTGGTTTACACTGCCATCTGTAGGTCAAAGGAGGTAGTGCCACATATCTCATCAGATATTCCCTTCTTTCACGGTAGCTCCTATTTTCCCTTTAAATACCATAGGAAAACTAGACCTACACTGTGCCAAAGAAAAGCATGATATTCACATCTGAGATCTGCATTCACCCAGTGTTAATGGAAATTTATTTATAGAGAGGGTCAGCTGTGGGGTTAAATCTATGGTGTATTCTTTTTATCAGAGATCAAATAAGAGCCCAATACATGTGCATGCATGAGGTCATACTCTTACCATCCATCATCCATCAACCAACACATCAGTACAACACACACACACACACACACACACACGCACGCACGCACACACACACACACACACACACACACACACACACACACACATAGTGTAGCTGTGATAGCACAGTGCTGAGAAAGAACAACAAGCCAAGGGGGACAGATTCTCTCTCTATCTGTGTATGTTAGTGTTTTTGTTAGTGTGTCTGTGGGGATCATGTCAGTCACATTGTTGGCATATGTGTCACTGAAGCCACTTCACCTCCCCGCTGTCAGAAGTGAACAATGCTCTCACGCCTTACTGGGTATCTGTGCCCCAAGGCCAAGAAGCACCCCTGTCATACACACACACACACACACACACACAGCAAAGCCTGTAAACAAATGTGAAAAATCAACATGCCGAAATTTTGCTTTTCTATTTAAATTTTCTTAACCCAATTTCCCAGGTTACAAGGGCAAACTTTTTCCCCTCAATTTAATATACTATGTATGAATTGAATATTAGAATGTCAGTAAAGGCCTGACAGGCTTGATGTCTGATCGCTTCATCAGTAGTCATTTCATATAATTTTACTTTCTTTCAATGCAATGCAATAATTTGAAAATCATTTAAATTTCATTGGTTCTTTTTAAAAGACTAGACAAATATCATCGCATGGCCTTTTTTATGACTATTTGACATTCAACATTTTTTTTATCTTGTAGCATTCTTTCATCTGAGGCTAACAGGCTATGCTTAGCAAAGGTTTCTCTCACATAAACAAAAAAAATATATGTATTTCAATCTGATTGAGATTCCCAGAATATATTGCTGTCTTCCTGTTCACCCCAATTAAAGTCAAGGTTTAGGTGCCCTTTTAAAACACCTTTCTCATGACAAATTAAGCATTAGCAAAAAGGGATAGGGAAAAATACATGGGAGAGACCAGGAAAAAAAGTTTTTTTTTTTTTTTTTTTATTTAAGTCAGCATTAATCTGAAACCTAATTACTAGCTGTGCAGATTTTCCACACTGATTTGCTCCAGCCAATTAATTTATATTATTTCCAGAATGACATTCACTCCAGCACCCTTTGTCTCTCCTGTGCCGTTCACACCCACACACCCATGTCTCATCACACTCTCCCCCTTCAACATTCAGCTCTCAATGGAACAAACGAACATACACGAACACACACACACACACACACACACACACACACACACACACACACACAGCTCTAAACCTGTGGCACGCACGCACACGCACACACACACTCACACTTTCTCACTCTCTCTCTCTCTCTCACACACACACGCACACACACACACACACAGATACATAGACTCTCACACACACACATTGTGTGTGTCTCAAGTCAAGACTCTGAGTCTAATTGTGTCATACTTTTCAAATTGTCACCAGGCTTGAAGCGTGGAGGTGTGACCTTAACCCCATAACAGGATCTCCACTGTGTCACACCAGACACCAGATACCAAATATGTATTTCTCATTCCACAATTACACACACACATGCATGCACGAATGCACGTACACATGTACACACACACACTCACACATTCACACATTCACACACACACACACACACACACACTCACACACACACACACACACACACACACACACACACACACACACACACACACACACACACACCTCTACTCTTTCTCTCTCTTTCTCTCTCTCACACACAGATACATACACCCACAGAGGCACACACAGACACCCACACACAAGCACACTGAAACAGACCGTTATTAAATTCATTAAATCACTGTACCCTGGTGACTATGAACCTTTCTGTTCACCAACACACACACACATCTGGCATTAATGTCACCTTGGAACCCCACACTCTCCCTGTGATGCTTGTCCTCATCAACCAATCAGGTCACAGAACAAGCTTAAAAGTCCTCCTGCAGTCCTTCCGACAGGCTAACCATGTAGAGGCAGTGGCAACAGCTGTAATTAAATGCTAATTAAACTTAAACACAATAGTTGGGCTGTGGCCTACATATTGTGCTTCCTGAAGTGTAATTACTAGCAGCTATTTTAGAGCCCACCAGAGACTATTGGCTCTCAACCTGGGGATGCATCTGAGAGAAGGAAGATCTTCAGAATCCTGGAGATTCTGGCAGCATTCCTGTGGGAGCTATGTGATGAGGTGTGTGATCTCAGAGGTCAGAGGTGAGAGGCTCATGCTGTAATGAGCGAAAAAGTTTTTGGTTGCAACAAACCTCTCAAGCCCCACATGCTTGAGGTCATTGTATTTCCTTACGGCACTGCTTAAAGGGGACATAGAATGGATGAATGGAGTATTTTACCTTGTTCTCTGGCGTTAAAATAGAATATATTCAATACTTCAATTTATCAAAAAAAAAAAAACACAAGTACAATTTTAAAGCCCAGTTTCTTCGGTTCGTGCTCACATTTTTCTCTACAGAGCTCCCCCTACAGCTTCGGACTAGATATTTTACAACACTGCTGTTTCCTCTTTCTCTGTTCCTCCGACATCGGTTTTCTCTGTTTCTTTTTCTTTGGCTGTTCCTTGATGAATGTTTCAGTCCCCTTTGCTATGTTGTGTTTATAGCTAGCCGGTGTGTTTGTGTATAGCAAAGCAATTTGTTACTTTGCGAGACCTGAGACTACCATGAGACTTGGCCATGGCTTCGCCAGCCAAACCTTGCATTTTCCCTATCTCCACCCAGATGCACTAGAGGGAGTCAAAACAGCCACCAATCGACCCATGTTCATGATGGTTCTTTGACCATGCACAACCTCTCCTAATTCATCAAAGCCAAGGCAAAATGGTTTTCCATTCTGTATTCTATGTGTTAGCCAGTCATATCTAAACTTTAGTCAATATGAATCAGCTGCACATTGTTAAATTCTCAATGATTCTATCATTCAGTTCACTTTACAGAAACCACAAATAGGATACAGTCAAATTCATTCTGTTTTCCAACCAGGGTAAGATATATTAAATTAGCTGATCACTCCCTACAAAATCCAATTTGGCTACCATATTCATACTGTGTTTACAATATCAATTTGATCGTATTTCCCATATCCCCATCAGTTTTGTGTAAAGGGAATTAGAGGTCTGGTCCATATACACACCTGTCCCAAATATAAGCTGGTTGACTGAGGCAACTAAAGAGAAGTCTGCACTATTAATTAAAAATTGTACAGAATTCACACACCCGCCCCTGGCCCCCGAGCAGTGCAGCACACAGATGGCAGCAGTGGTGCTGAGAGTGCACTGGTGAACAAAAGGGTCATGAGGTGGTTCCAGGAGCAGGCCACCTCCACCGCTGCAGCCACCACCTCACACGTTTGTAATGCTCCTCTCCTTCAGGCCCATTAAAAAAGGCCCCATAAGGTCGCTGGCTCAGGGGGTGGAGAATGGTGGTGGTATAAATGAATGACGTTGCCATGTGCATTTCCCCAGCTAATGGACTCCTGGGCTTTGTTTACCCTTCATAAACACAGCTAATGGGGTCAGGGCGGCTTGTCTGGGGTCAGCCTGAGCACTGAGAGCCACATCAGTCTCCCGAATCAGTTGCTCATAAAACACCATACACCCAATCACCCCCCACTCAGTGCACACACACACACACACACACACACACTCACACACATGCATACATGCCTCAACAACCCACACCGTATGCCCCCACCATCACGCAACATGAGCAGCAACATCACTTACGAGATGAGAGATGAGAAAGAAGACAAAAAAGCCATCTTAGAACACCTCATATCAGAGACAGGATGACAAATGTTAAGCCTCATCGCTGTACTATTCGGCTGTTATGACAGAGAACAGTCTGCCCACAATAAAGGCTGATGTTATTGTTTGACATATTTCATTGGATTTAATCCTGCAGCTTTTGACAGCACTGCATCATTGTCAAACCAATGGCAATACGGCCAATAGGAGCAGAGAGTAATAGAGACTCCAAAGAGTGCCATCTCTCTCAATAAGGCCGTATGATGTTTGTCTAGCTGTTGCTGATTATTATTTGGCCTGAGTGTGTTTACTGCCTTGCAGGAGAAAGGAAGCAAGGGCCCGATCTATGGAAATATTTATAGCCAAAGTGAACGGCAGTCAGAGTTTCTCATTAAGACACATTAAGCATGATTTCAGCCGGTCTGACAGCCGTCAACATCAAGTTTTGGAGCTCAAATGGGAATGGATGCAATGACAGCAACATTCCTGACTCCTCCAGACATTCAAGCTCAGAGGAATATCCTATAAGAGAAGAGGAGAGGTGGGGGAGGATCGTGTTTGTGTGTGTACATGTGTGTTTGTGTTTGTGTGTGTACGTGTGTGTTTGTGTTTGTGTGCGTGTGTGTTTGTGACTGTGGGGGTGTGTATGTATGTGCGTTTTCATCGGGGGATAACAGAATTGCAGTGTGACAAACTTGAGACTCAACAATACGCCTCAGGGCAAGTTAATTGCATTAATTTTCTGTGACACATATAAAAAAATCTGGGGAAAGCAGAAAGACAGACAGAGAGAAACATGGTGGGTTTGTTACAGAAGTGGTCCTGTCGGATTTTTTCCCCTCGCCAGCCATGATGAAATTAGTACAAAGTGTTCTCTCTGGCTATAATCAATCATTACTTTTACTGGGTGCCACCGAATATTGCTGAAACCATATTTTCCTCACTTGAGGACAAATGCTTCTTGATTGTGCGGCACACTTGTCTATAAATATATCTCGCCCAGGCTCCCTGCACTATTGGGTTTGAGTTTTTACCAAATAAACATCTGTTTCTGCTAGCCCAGAGACAGACAAACTGCTGTGCCTCTTGACCCCAAAAAACAGCAGAGCCTGTTTGGAGTGCAAGAAGTTGCAGAACGTGCAGGTCAGTGCAGTGCAGTGCAGTGCAGGTCAGTGCAGTGCAGTGCAGGTCAGTGCAGGTCAGTGCAGGTCAGTGCAGTGGAGTGGAGTGCAGTGCAGTGGAGTGCAGTGGAGTGCAGTGGAGTGCAGTGTCGCCCCAGTCTAGACAGGACAACACAGGAGGGAGAAGAGCCGCCCAGCACAAGCAGCTACACAACACAACATCAGAGCAGGCCAACATGTGCTTGAGCACCGGACCAGAGAATACTAATAATAATACACAACAGTGATAAGGTAAAATATTAAATAAACAAATAATATTGAAAGTTTTTTGGTAAGTACAAAAGTAAAAGTCAACACATCTTTCAGATGACATATACTGATATATGGTAACATTTTGTAAAGTTTGTATGTTGTTACTAGATTGACTGAGTAAGGTGGTAAGGTGATGGTAATGTTTCTCATGGGGAGACCTTAATGCCAGAGTACCGCTTCACAGGGTTATGTGAGTGAGACCCAGAGGCTAGCTCACCTAACATGATAACATGATAACGGCCTGCATGTTCAGTGGCTCTGAGGAGAAGCTTAAGGCACTGAGAATCCAGTGGTGTGCCATATAGGATGATTTGTAAGAATATTTGCTTTTTTATTTCCCTTGATATCGGAGGCTGACCCCAGCCCCCCCTTGCTTTCATGCTCTCCTCCGTGTCACGAGCCCCCCTGAGGAAGATCTGCTCATAGTCACATGAAAGAGGTCTCCCATTCAGGCCGTGGCAAAAATCAAATATTAAGCATGCGGTATGAGCCCCCTATCAACCCCCAAACACAGGCAGCCCTGCTCTCTCGCTGCATGCCTCTCAGAGGGCTTGCTCCGCCGACACCACAGAAAGCCTGAGCTCTAGAGCAAGGACTGCGGACTGGATAATGTTTTACAAGCACAAGAACATTGAACCAAGGCAACAGGGCCAACTTTTGAAAGATGGCATTAATTGTTCGCTTTGTTTTTTTATGATCTGTAAAATTCACACACACACATAAGCATACACATACAGCACACCCCCACACACACATATAGCAGACACAGACATACACACACTTCATACACTCATGCAGACACAGACAACACAGACAAAGCTTTTATCAAGGGAAGTGTTTTAGGCCAGCTTCCAGAGAGGAAGGATTTCATAATGGTTGTGCTTCTCAGTGGAAGTGAGCCAGCATGGCGTGGGAGAAAAAGGAAATGCCCACCCCCGGGTGTGGAGATGCTGAAGGAGAAGGCCTCTGCTCTGTCTACTACACACCAAGGACAACACACAGCTCATAACCCTGCATTCGTCACATGGACACACACACACACAATGCATACAATAGGAACCACTGCTAATCCCCTCCAGCTATTCTGCTCAACAGCTAGACTGTGCAGCCAGGAACACTTTGCAGAGCAGTCACTGTATTTCCACATGGGCTGAGGATGATTTGATCATTTGCTTTGACCACAGTATATTTCACTAATAAATGCTGTGTGTGTGTGTGTGTGTGTGCAGCTAAGCATTTTCCCTGATGCAGTATCACCTTTCATTGCCCAACTGAAGGCAACAAAACCAGATGTGCTTGTTGGCTCCTGTCAAGTTTTTCAGTCAGTGTCCTCTGCTTTTTGTTTTAAAGGTTAGCACAAATTAGCGGGCTTGGGGGAAAACAACAGAGGCTCTTCAAACGAGCATTCATCTCATGCTATCGAGCACAAAAGCTGCATCACTCGGGTGTTCAAGTAAGCAGGACAATTTAAAGAGCAGATTTATAGCGATAAATATTGTGACTCTTTGACTTGGGTGATAATTTCCACTTTACGGGGCCGTATTTCTGCACGTTCTTTCCTTACATTAGGTGAATATTGCACTTAAAACTCTACCATTTAATTATTTCCACCAGTCTAATAAACACATTTTATAGGGCCAATAAATCACCCAAACAAAAACACACAGAGAGCTGTTAATCTTACATATTTTATCATAAACTCTAATCTATAAAAAAGCTGTTTTATACGAAAATGTGCTCAGCTGAATACCTTAAGTAAATGTAATAAATGTGGTTAACATCATGTATAAATCTTAGTTGCTGCATGTTGTTAATTTGATACATTAGGCAATAATTTGCTATAAATAAATGTTTATTAGCCAAGTGATCCTGTCCCCATGTGTTAATGATATCTATTTAAAGAGATCCTCTGCAAAATTTCAATTAGTGCACAACTTTCCACACAGGGCTGTGGCCAGTTTTCATCACAGCCAAGCATACTCATCATAAGGTGAACACACACCTCATCAATTCACCTCAAGCCCACTGTCTTGGTTTTAATGTTAACTCTGCCGTTATCTCATTTCTGCTATCCAATGCTTTGAAGATCAAATTGTGCATATTTGCATTTGTGATAAACCACTCTGCGATCTCCTTTTAAATTCAGAATGCACAAAATACAAAGATAATACAGTAGAGGGTTAGAAAAGACCTCACACCGTTTCTATGAGCTATATGTGTCTTTGTATGTGTCCCTGTATATGTGTGTGTGTGCTTATGTCTGTGCACCCACACTAGCCTGATCATCACACAATCTCCACACACACACAAACACACACACACACACACAACCAAATAAAGGGGAAAAAGCCAGTCCCTTTGAAGTGCTGGTTTGAAAAGCAAACCTGGTGAGGAGTAGAAAACAAACTCTCAGCTTGTGTGTGTGTGTGTGTGTGTGCAAGTGTGTGAGAGAGTGTTTGTGCGTATTTTTTTCCATCGTAGTGGCCATGCAGGTTAAATCGAAATGTCAACCCTGATCTTTGATAGAGGAGTATATATTGTGAAAAAGCAGCTTTGATGGCCAGTCCCGCGCACCCAGATGGAAGCAGGGGGTGAGGGAACACGAGAGCCACTTGTGTCTGTTCGGCAGGTGGCTGTAATTTCCACCCTAACAGGTTTCATTTGAACCCAGCCCTAGGTCAAAGACCGGCCAGGCAGTGCATGCATACGCACGGTCCCATTAATGACCACTGAGAAATGGAAGCTGCAAAGCATGACACACACAATTGCAGGGGAGTATTAGTAGCACCTGAGCTGGGCCTTACTGTTATTTAATCACACGTTCATTTATTCATCGTATTTCACCCAACTATCCCCTGATCGATAACTCATTAATTTCACTGGCCACAGGAAAATAGTTATATGCCTGAATAAACAAAAACCAGAAGAGCTATAATCAACATTCTGTTGATTTGGTCACTTTAGGTGTACAATGAGTGAATAATTAAATGAACAACTTCTCAGAAAAAGGATTTACTAAATGAATCTAAACTTAATATTTTGCAGTTGAACTTTTTATATATTCAAGATGTACACACACCTACAGTATGCTAGCTGGGTTCCTGTTCATTAATGTCATCGGTACCAGGAAGCACATTCACCATTATCACACGTGGCTATTTTTATTCTTGAGCTAAAACTCTTATATTATCTAAATATTATCCCACAGAGGGTTGCATGACACTTTCATTTTCAATCAGTTTTCATTGTCTTTCATTATCTGTTTTAACCATCTGCATAAATGATTTCTGTGAGTGTGACCACAGAGAGACCATGAAAACAGAATACAGTAAGAGCATTCTCCACACAACAAACAACATAACACAGAGGACTTTCTGCCTCTGGTTCACTGAAAAAGCTACCTCTGTCACGCATATACTCTTACGCTTTATTAACAGGGGTTATTTTTAACAAAAAATACAAATAGGCAGCAGTTCAGTAAAATTTGTGTGTGTGGTAGGTAAGGCAATTAAGATAGGTCAGCGAAGTACTGAAAATTGTATTATTATCATTTTTATTTTTTGATGATTTCAGCATTCAGTTTTCAGTATTCAGTCTGTGCATTACACCCAAGCCTATTACCGCTCCAAAACTGTGAAAGTGAATTTGCTTAAGCCTATTTCTTAAAACAGCAGAGCAGGAACCTTCCTGAGAGATCTGTTACATCTGCAGCAGAGTGAGAAATCACACCGGAGAGGGCCGGAAATCGGATAAAGAGAATGACACAAAACACACACACACACACACACACACACACACAGACACATACACACATACACACACACACACAGACACACACACACACACACACACACACACACACACACACATACACACACATACAGAGTAGCTGAAGAAAATGTTTTCAGCACCATGCCTGCCCGCTGAGGAGCCAACATTTCCACCACGAAGAAGAGAATATATTTTAGGGAGAAAGAATGGGGAAAAATGAAACCGTGGTGGACAGAAAGGAGGGGAGGGAAGGGAGGGGAAGGGAGGGGAAGGGTTGGGGGTGAGCTGACGTTTCGTTTGTTCTCCCGGGCAAAATGGAAGACATACATCGTCCCTTATTGCCTAAAGACCCACAATGCAATTCCAGCCCCTCGGTGGTCACTCAGGGAGTGTGCTGCAGAAGTCACATGGTCAGATGGATCGCATCAATTTGCCGCAAAAAATACAATAACAACAAAAGAAAAACTATATGGCTCTGTTTATTTTCCAGTCATTTTCTCTCCCTCCATCTCACTGTGCCACACCAAAATGGCCAGCATACAGTCAGTGTGATCCAGAGCAAGGGAGGTAGTCTGGTCAAATCCACTATCGCTGTTCCCTTTGGCCGGCGGAGGTGATAAATGAATGTCTGTCTAAGGTCACCACGTCCTGACTCCGGCCCCTACTACCTCAGCCTTAAAAGGGCTGGCAAGGCCTCTCATGGCCCTGCATCGCCGCCTGCTGGCCTTGCACAGAAATTGCAACTTTCAATGGCGCAGCAGCAGTAGCAGCAAATGAGTCATCAGGGCTGTGGAGTGATTGGAGAGTGACAGCTGAGGAGACAGGAGAGGAAGAAAAGATGCTGCTCTCAGTCAAAGACTGGGGGGGGGGGTGCTGTCAGTCTTGCTCGGCATGGCGCCGTGGAGACGGAGGCAGAGGGGTGGGTGAGGTACAAGGGGGAGCGTTTAAAAAGTGACACAAGTTTGCATTTAGACGGATGTGGCACTGATGTCAGGTTTCACAGGCGTCTGAGTGAAGGCTGCCAGGTCTCAAAGTGACATTATCAGACTGAGTTCGGATCACGAACACCTCTGGGACCTCCCCACGTTCACTCACAGATATCACACATGACAAAACAGCATGCATCCAGATATGCAGACACACAGACACACACACACACACACACATATCCACACTACATCTTTGACTGAAATGCCTGATTTTTGATGCCTCTGAGAAAAGTGTCGACAGAGTTTGGATCTGCAATGGCAGCATGAAATGAAGAGTATAGATCATGCAAGCTCTCTGAATACATCTTGTCAGGATAATATTTCACAGATATTTCGATTCAAACTTTTCTACTTGAGGGTGACAATGTTCTCCCCCCAAATGCCAATAAGAAATGTCAATGCTGTAGCAAATGCATGGCAGAGACCATAATTCTGAAAGTAATGCCCTGTTTGACTGGAATACATAGCCAATCGATTGAACTCTTCTCCATGAATGGGCCCTGTGTGGAAGACTTTAGTCTGACCTAAAAGTACCTCTTCCTCATTCATATTCACAGCAAAATGTGAATCTAAAAGAGGATCTGTATTCCTGCCATCAGGAGCCCCATAATCAGACTGTTTGGGGCTCTTTTCTTATTCCCTCACTCTCCCCTCCATACATTACACTTGTCTTTTCTGTCCTTCTCTCTATCCCTCACTCAGAGCTATTATGTCATCCAGGCCTGCTGTAGTCTGTGGGTGCAATATAAGGGTTACGGCAATCACACCTCTGTTCCTTTCTCTATCACTCCCCCAGCCCACCAAAGGGGGATGGGGGGGGGGGGGTGAAAGGGGGAAGCAGAAGGGGTGGGGGTGGGTTGGTGAAATAATAGCTTAAACTGAAGTATTACTTTAATACTTCAATAGAAATAACCTAATTCCAACCTTTTCAAAGGAACAGGCTCCCTTGCTCGAGGCTAGCACGTAATGTGTGAGTGAAAGTATATCGCTTGTCACTTTGGATTAGAGAGGCGAGTGTGTGTGGCGGGTGAATGAGAGGCAGCTGGGGTAATAGGAAGTGTAGATATTAGAGTTAATAAAATCATGTGGAAGAAGATAGATATGCAACTTGACCAAGTACCACTATGGGGAAAGACGTTACATTAGCCCCGCACCACTCCAACACGGGGGCCTAACCTCTAATGGTGTCCCCTCCACTGCCCGATGGATATAAATAATGCACAAGGCATGGCACATGTATTTATTTACTATTGGGGGTCAGATGGACCATGCGTCCATAATATCTATCTATTTCTCTCTCTCTCTCTCTCTCTCTCTCTCTCTCTTTGCTTGTCATCTGAGTTCATTATCCTCTCACTCATTCTGCAACAAGTAGTGTATTTTTGCCAAGAGCAGTAAAAAAAAGAATTATACACAGAACGAATATGAACTTGTCACAGCAGCTGCACAGCTGTCAGCTCCAGGTTTGCATCAACACCACTGAGTGTGTACGCAATGCAGGAGACACACAGGGGAATCAAATCAAATAAACATGATGCCATTTTAAAAATGGTCATATGGAGAACGAGCAAAAGATGGCTCAAGGGATGAAGGAAACAAGTCACTTCTGTGTTGAAACTGTGGCTCAGAAATTACATAAGATATTCATGACTCCTGTCAAAATAGTCCTTGTGTGCGCAAGACATAAAGCAGCTCGGGAAGAGATGGTGGAGAGCTGCTAATCAGACACGCCTTGAACCACGACTGGGCTAAAAACAAAACAAGCTTTTTTGTCTGTGTATTTTTTAATCTAATAGAAAAACTTGCACTGGACAAGTAGCCTCTATAAACAGTTTATGATGAACTGTGTGTTGTTTAATTAAAACAATAAATCCAGGCGGAGCATTAGAGGGCTGTCTCTCTTTTCTCTTTCTCTTTCTTTCTCCTTCTCTTTCTCTCTCTCACTCCCACTCTGATGACCTCAGCCCAGACCGCATCAACACACTGTATTACACAGAGGCAAACCAAGAGACTGGACCTCACTCCACAGAATACAAACACACAAACACACCATGCACCAACAGCCCCTACCTGAGTCTGCTTGACTGCTGGCTTTTCAAACACACATGCAGTGCCTTTTCAAGCTTGGCTACATGAAAAAAGAACAATTCATTGAAATGAATTAATTAATTTAAACAAAATCTCAAAATACAGAACACATGGTAATTCTTAACAACATGAGAACTGTGAAAGCTACAATTAACAGCACACACAAACACACCATAAAATGTTCCTCAAACACAATGCAGTCTATTGCTACACATTGAAATGAAATGAATTAATTAATTTAAACCAGTCAGCAGTAATTCTTAACAACATGTAATTCTTAACAACATGACTGTGAAAGCTACAATTAAAGACCTATGTGCCAGTCAGCAGGGACAAAGAAAAGACCAGCAGGGACAAAGAAAAGACCTATGTTTCTCAGTGTTCCTGTGCTGTTCATGCACCATGACTCTGTTTCCTAGTGTTTGCATACATTTGTTTACATTGTACAGGGTCAGGACAATGACAGTTGATACAACACAGCATGCCACAGCAACACGAAGCTAAAACTAAAAGGCTGCATTTTCTTCTTTTGTCAACCGGATTTTTTCAAATATATGGTCAAACTTGTCTATTTAGAGCAACACAACTAAGTTTTGCATAAGCTATTTATGTTCAGATTAAATTTCATATCCAGATCCAGTGTTTACTGTAAACATGCTGCTGCACTTAACATGGGAAATGAAAGTGGACTCGTGGACATTGCATCAAATACATAAAGCAGTGCATCACAGCATCCTCTTTTCAAAAGATTAAAAGTATTTCTAGTGGTTGCACAAGAGGCTCAAACCCACCTGCTTACATTTGTGTAGGCCTACATTCATACACACGTACACACTCACACACTCACTTGAGCATGTGCACATGTATGGTAGTGTGTGTCAGTATAAGATTGGGTGTGTGCTTGTGGCAGAGGAAACGACTGAAGGCCCAGGGTTCCTGCAGCTGCTCCCTCTCTCATACCCTCCCGCCGTGGAGGGCAGCTCTCCTCTGTCCTGTCCTGCTCTCACAGGAAGACAGATGTTTCCGTGGAGGCCCAGCATGTGGCCCGGCTGGTTCCTCTCAACACACCTGTACTGATGCACTCACAACAATCCCAGCAGAGGAGCTGAAACCCAGCTGAAACACTTCCACTAATCAAATTCTTTTGTCCGACCTTGTCTGACTACTAGCTGAAAATAACAAACACACCCTTACTTACAACATCAGTTAGTTTCCTGAAAACTGGCCATACTGAGTCAGGATGATCCTGTTATTTTTGAAAATATGGCCTCTCAGATGTAGACTGATTTCAAGAGGAGAATGGGGAGAGAATCATCTCTGAAGTCAAATATATTTCACTTCCACTTCCTTATCTAAGCTCCAAGTGTAACCACAGGAAGTCATTATGTCATTGAGTGGTCATAGGATTTGGCTATTCATTGTCTGATTGGGCCGATGTTCTGTTGCTGCAGATCTAGACACAATCATTGATGGGTTCCACCTCTTCTGAACAATATGTACATTTCAAAACGGATATCCCTTCTAATTTGTTTGGTATTGTCTTTGTGGGGCAAATAAATATGTGGCCAATTACTGTTTTCCTGTTGTTTGAATTTTAACTCTTCTCCTTTCTGGGTCATCTTGAGGCCTCTATTTTAAATGTAGCTGGTGGCCTAGTTCTTGGGAATGGGATAAGATACTGATTTGAATTTGAAAAGGAAGAATTACAGTTCAATTTCAGAAATGGCTAGGATGGCAGAGGTTAAGTTTATTGTCTCATTTGCTTACCATTTGTAGTGATAAAAATTAACTCCACAACCGTTTTCCCCTATTCCACTTCCCTTTGCACTGTAGGCCTACTGAAATGGTACTTGCCTATATAATTCATTCTGCCCTATCAGCACTAGATGGCAGTGTTATGCCATATTTTTTAACAAAGGCTTGAAGAGTAAAACATACAAAACTTGTAGATAGGCCCATGTGATACAAAAATACAAAAAACAAACGTGCATAAGAAGATACCACTTAAGCAACTGCTACCCTAGGCAAATGGTACTCTTTAAAACAACACTATAAGTAGCTTAAAATTGATAGGTAACACCAAACGCCAAACAAAACCTTCCAAACACTCCCCAGAGGCTTACTGGCACTGCTAGAACATGCTAATTAATGGTTGATAATAATAGTCATCAGTGTCATCCTGTGAAGGTTTTAAATTATATTTATGTTATATGTTTGTTCATTGGTAGCCTACTCTGAAGACTGCGGTGGTGGTTTCCTACCTCTACCCAGAACAGAAAGTACATTTTCTGGATGGCTAATGATGAATGAACTCGCCAAAATGACTTATCTGATAAAGTGTTAAAGCATTGGAAGTGCTTGCAGGGGCTTTGATGTGTCCTAATGCGGAAAAGGTTTAGATAAACCTCTGCCATGCAAGAAACCGAATCGCTGTGACTACCTATTTTTTTGCTTTGGTTATGTTTTGCTGGTACAACCAGCAGAAAATGCCTTGATATGGTTATACGCTCACTGGTCCAACCCACTCTTCTTCAGAGTTTTATGGCAGATTAAACACCGTTCAGCGTCCAACCCACTCAGAGTAAACACAGTTTACAAACGTGCAGCGAGCTTTTTGGTCACCTGACCATTTGAAGAGAGGGTCACGTGATCGCTATCCCATTCTCGCCATTTTGAGCAGTGTGTGAGGGAAAAGGGAGTCCTTTCTTCTTACAGTCTTAGAATACATGGAAAGTTTAATTGCTGAGGCCAAAGATCGCTGAGAATAACTGCATCAGTAAGTACCTTGTTGGCGTAAAGCAGTCGCATGACCAGTAGTAATATATTAAACAAAGCTGTGGCTTTACTGCTGTCTTTTAATTTTTTAGTTGGAGTCTAGCTCGTGCTCTAGCCAGCCATGCTGTACAGTTGTCATGAACATGTCCTGCCCCTTTTCTCACGTTACGCTTCCACGGTCACGGACACCATGTCTTCGACTTTATTACCTCATTTTACAGTTCTGACAGTGTTAACTTTCATCTTGCTTCTTTGACGACACGTGCTCGTGGTTCGCCTTGGTTATTGACAGTAAATTAGCTTGCTAACTGCGTAGCCTACTTTCGTATACGTTCGGCCTTCTCAGTATAGAAATTTTATTTTTAGGTTGTCCCGCCCTTCATCATTAGCGGCACAGGTCATGCTCATATCAGTGTCCTGCTGTGTGGCAAACCCGAACGGACTTGGTCACATTTTGCTCCAAACCTCTCTGCCTGAGGCCTATTTGTCTAAATCTGCACATCTGCACTTGTAACCCAGAATGGTAGTTTCAAGACAGTTTACTTAAACAATGCCTGTCTATGTAGCCAGAGGGTCTAATTACTACCAGTTGCTCAAGTGTCTCTCATCGAGGCGAGCCGTCACAGAGCAATCACTGTAGAAACTGTCCTAGAGAGAATCCTAGAAAGCAGAAGTTTGAGGAAAAGGAACAAGGATTTGTGGTTAGATAACATTGGAAAGTGTGAAACCACATTTTCACTGATGTGTTTCTTGTTCCTGATATAGATCAACCACAGGGAAACCTCATTTCTCCAAGCCTGATAACCTACTTGAGTAACTGTGTTGTCCTCATTTGACTTAAATTAAGGAAATTGTACTGATCAGGGCAAGACAATATTCTGTGCAAATAGCTGATGTACACTTCAATAGCCAACTTTGCAGGTTCTGCCACTTCATGTTTTTATTTTAAGGATTCCTGGTCGAGGTTTGGCTTTAGCTCATGAAGGAGACTGTCATAGTAGGCCTAACACCAACCACACAAGACAGGATGTGTGATAGGGGTGTATTAACACAATTGTGAAGTATTCTGCTTTCTATCTCGCTGTAAATTATCTGTAGTGACAATGATGGGTGTTGTTTTGTTTTGTTTTTGTGCTTCTGTGCTGTTTGGCCCTGTTGGGCAAAGTGTGAGAATCTCTGTGTTTGTGTACCAGACCTACAGGTATGGAGGACAGCAGTGGCGTGGCAGTCCTCATACCCCACACCAGGAGCCAGCAGGATGCGGTCTTCATCCCAGAACGGATGGCAGCATCTGTGGCCTCGCGGCTCCAGGGCAGTGAGGATGAGCAGCCCGAGCAGCAGCAGCCAGAGCAGCAGCAGCAGCACCAGCACCATCGGCAAGCCGCTGACTCCCTCATCCAGGTCATCGAGAAACTTAGCAAGATTGTGGAGAAGCGGCCACGGCGGTGGATCCCCGGCAGGAAGAGGTCGCCCCTCGCCCGCTGCATCTCGCCACCTCTTAATGTCTCCAGCCAGAGGGAGGCCAGCCCCGAGCCCCCATCCCCCTGCAAGAGACTACGTCAGGAGGAGGATGAGGTGGAGAGCGCAGGTGGAGAGGCAAGTCAGGTGGCAGCAGTGGCGGGGTTGGAGGAGGAGATTGTGCCGAGCGAGGCGGTGGGAAGGACTGTGACGTGCTATCAGTGCAGCCTGTGTCGCTTCTTGTCCCCAACACTGGGGGTGCTGCGGGAGCACCTGCGCCAGCACAACGAGCAGCATAGCGAGCTCCTGCTCATGTGCTCTGAGTGCCGCTTCACCTCCAACTGCCAGGACCAGCTGGAGGCGCACGTGCGACAGCACCTGGAGAACTCTGAGGCTCAGGGGGCCGCCGGATCACCCGTCGCCATGGGGAGATCAGCCGGGGCGGAGTCTTCCGCTAGGGGTGTTGGGGCTTCGTCTGGCCCAGGTGGGGCGGGGAAAAAGTGGTATAGCTACGATCCGTGTGGCACGTACCGCTGCCTGATCTGCAGCTACACGTGTGCACAGCAGCGTATGCTCAAAACACACGCGTGGAAGCACGCCGGCCTTGTGGACTGCTCTTACCCCATATTTGAAGATGAGGCAGAGCAGCCAGGCCGACGGGACCCTCCCGCTGCCCCTACGGCCAGTTACAGCGCCGCCCTGCCTCAGCTCGGGGAGGAGGAGGAGGCCATCGTGCTCCTGGCCACAGTAGGGGAAAAACCCCAGGCTCTGCATTCAGCACCTGGCCTGCAGATTGAACTGTGTGGCTCACTGGGAGCACTTTGTGGGGGGGTGGTGGAGCAGGTGGCTGGGGCGATGGCACCCAAACGGACTCTTCTGGAGGAGGAGGCAGCGGCAGTGTTATCTTCCAAACACCACAGCTCTGCGGCCGAGGAACCTCTCCTGGAGGTGCAGGTAGCTACAGACACGGAGGCGGCAGTGGAGGTAGAGCTTGAGCCTGACGGACATCAGACACCAGACAGCCTCCTGAGCTCGGCCCAGAAGATCATCAGCAGCCGCGGCAACAGCGCCGGCCATGTGAACGTCATAGTGGAGCGGTTGCCCTGTGCCGAGGCGCCCGTCACCAGCAAGCCCCTCCTGCTCAGTCCAGAGGTGGGTGGGGATAAGAACCTCCTGGCAGCCGAGGATGTGGAGCTTAACAGTCAGCCGCATGCGGTGTTCTACCAGGAGCCGGCAGAGGTGGTGATCGACTTAAAGGAGGACGAGCAGCAGCAGGAGGAGGAAGAGGAAGAGGAGGATGGTTGCACACCAGAGCTTCCCCGGGATGAGAACGTCCCCCCTGCTCGCCGGAGGACCCACTCTGAGTCTCTGAGGCTGCACTCACTGGCGGCAGAGGTGTTGGTTGCCATGCCCAACCGCGCCCCGGAGCTGAGCCGGCCGGGGGTGAAGGTCACTGCGGCGGCTGCCCCGCGGCCCCAGAGCCCTGACACAGGCCAGCGTCTGACAGAGACATCCACAGTCGGCCAGGAACAGCACAAAAATGCCCCCTCTTCAGAGCTGGCGCTGGGTGGGGTGGACATTATTGACCCCTCTCTCGAGCAGCCCAGAGAGGACGCCCTCGCCGAGGGGCCGGCCAAGGCGGGCATCAGCATGTCCTTGCTGACAGTCATCGAGCGGCTCCGTGAGCGCTCCGATCAGAACGCCTCTGACGAGGACATCCTCAAAGAGCTGCAAGACAATGCCCAAAGTCAGCCAGCGGGCACGGGGGCCGGGGCTGGAGCGGGCACCGCCGGTGGCACGGGGGGCACCCTGGTGGGAGATGCCACTCTGATGCTGGCCGAGGGCGGCCTGGTGGAGTTTGTGGCAGGCAGCGAGCGGCCGTACAGGTGCCGGCTGTGCCGCTACAGCAGCGACAACAAGGGCTACATCAAGCAGCACCTGCGGGTGCACAGACAGAAGCAGCCCTACCAGTGCCCTATCTGTGAGCACGTGGCACGGGACAGCAAGGACCTGGAGAGCCACACGCTCCACCACTGCAAGACCAGGACCTACCCCTGCAAGCAGTGCAACAAGGCCTTCTACTACAAGGTGAGCCACCCTGCCAGCCATGCAAGCACACATAGTTTGTACCTCAGAAATGATCCAGAAGGCTGAATCCCCAAGCCCTGAAAGACAAGCATAAATCCGCACAGATCCAATCATGAGGCTAATTTGTGCTAGTTAGCTAAGTGTGGTAGGGTTCAGGATCTAAGGATGGACAGTTGGGATTTAGCCCCTCTAATCGCATTGGAGCATGTTGCCAGTAGACAAAAGTCACATATTGCTTTGATCACCTTGCTCATTTGTAAACCCTGCTCATTGCCTAGTTTTTGCCCTTCCTTCATAATATTTAGTGGTTGCCATGGCCAGGTCATTAATGACCACCCAGTTGGCAAGAGACCTCCACTCAGGAGAGAATGGAAAATACTGACTGACATACCTGAGCAGTGAGCTAATGCTTGTGTGTGTGTGTGTGTGCTCGTGCGTGCAGCACTCCCCAAACGTTACTGCCAGTAATCTAGCCCTGCTGCGGAGTTCAGCCAGTGCAATAAAATAATTTCCACTGGCTTGCCAAGCTCAGTGTTTGTTGGGTCATGCCTGGATTTGCTTGTAAAGATAAGAGAGTGGCGCAGTTAAGTTGGCCCTGGTAGGCATTGAGAGGCCCTGTGAGTGGAGGGAAAGTACCGTATAGTGGCCTGGTTGGTTTGCAGGGAGGCTGCTACTGGAGGAGGCTGCCCAGTGTAGAGGCAGACGAAGTCTCCTCCCCTGGGCTCGGCCACTCTCTCCCGGGAGTGCGGGGTTTCTAATTGCGGAAAAAGGGACACCCGCTAACACCCCCCGCCTGTGGCCTGTCTGGGTGTGTGCCGGATGTATTTATAAATGGCCCATCGTCAGTGGTCAGCTGATGCCTGACCATTCCGTATTAATATCTCCCGCTCAGAGTCAGCTAAGGAGTCACGAGCGCGACCAGCACGGGGTGGGTGATGCCACGGCAACGCTGACACCCCTGGCAGAAAGCACAGGACCTGCGGCGGAGGAGCAGGACAGGACCACAGAAGGTGAGAACAGGGGCCATGGGGTGGGGGTCTTCAGCAGGACACCTGACTTAGCATATGGCCTGAGCTTTAAGAGGCACTGGAGTATTTCAGATGAGTTTGTCCTCATTTCACAACAACTGCTCTACCTTCAGCTAGGCTCGAAAAACTATACACATAAAGACACTGACTTGCTCACTTGCATTTATAGACGTTGATCCAAGCACGCATCAATCCGTCTTATTACAGCAAAAGTGTGCAAAAGAGTGCAAAAGTAGAAAGTGATTCATTATGTGTCTAACTGTACATATCAGTCTACTCCACCTGGTAGAAACATGTTGTAAAAAGATGCTGAGCCTTTGTCTTGTGCCCTCCACAGTGGCAGATCCCGTGAGCAGTAGCCAGAGGGTGTACAAGTGTGATGTGTGTGACTACACCAGCTCCACCTATGTGGGCGTCAGGAACCACCGCAGGATCCACAACTCTGATAAACCCTACAGGTAGTCAGCCTCTTCACTGCCACACTCCACTTGCCGTTTGGAACAAGGTCCCACACTTGCAACTCTCCATCTAAGGATGACTGAAGAGTGGAGACATCAAGCGAGGGTCCCTGGGTCTGAGTTTCTATGGGCAATTGCATACATTTTTTTCAAACTCTAGGTTAGATTTAGCCTGTCTAGTGAGGTTAGTCTGAGATGCAGATGTAATGCCTTGTGTTCTTCACAGTCAGTTCTAGAAAAGATGGCAAACTAAATCAAACAATTTGATCTTCCCTTGGCTGCAGGACAAGGCTTTCATAGTAGACCAAGCACTTTTCTTATGCTTATGCTATGCACAGAATGAACATACTGTATTCTTGTGCAGAGCTGGTATTTGTGCTGTCTCACACATGTTAAATTGTCTTTATAACTAGCACAAACCCCTGGTTAAGCTGTTTTGAGTTTTTGCCTCGAATGATTTTTTTTGATTAGGCCACATTTAAGGTCTCAGATTGTTTTAAGTGTTTTGCTGCTGTTTAGTATCAATTATATGGAGCCTCTAGGATCATGGATAATGGTCCCACACTGTAGTTGGATTTTGATTAGGGCTTTGATTGAGTCATTCCAGAATATTCTGTTTTTTGAGCCCATCCTGTGTTGGCTTTATGCCTTGGGTAATTCTTCTACTGGTGTGCAAAACCTCTGCCAAGCCTTAGCTTCCCAATTCAGGGCAGCAGGTTTTCAGGTGATTTAGTGTAAAATGTAGACCTATATGTTCATTTAGATTACAATTCTGTGGTGTTCCCGTTTCCGTCATATAACAAAACTGGGATGGTGGTTCCGGAGTCTTTATGTGATCATGTAGAGCTTCGAGTATTGATCTGGAAGCTCTATTTCAAGGTTATGTGACCAAAAGACCTTTCTGCATGTCTCCCAATATCCATAATGCTTAAGTGTGGTTCTTTCAAATCGTCTTCTTTTGCCACTCTGTGGATGGCTCTTGTATTGGATGTGAATGCATTCCAGTATTTTTATATGTTCTTATATTAGTATCTTCTTATCTAGTATCTTCTTATCTTTTGTTTCTCTAGTCTTCATTCCCTCGGCTATTTCACAGCCTACCAGATGGCCCTTGGAAAGAGTGTCTTTTGTTTCCAGGAGATCTGTTAATTAATTCTAATTTAATTCATCTATAGCTCCCAATTATAAACAGTTATGATCAAATAAGTGTCTCCTTTCTTCTACCGTGTTAGTGAATTTGTCATCTGGAACTCAGAACCACTAGGGGGAGAATACTTATGCTAATATATTTCAGATTTTAATTAGGATATTTTTGATGTTGGCAGAGACAAAAGAAAAATTGCAGTATATTTGTAGACCATAAGGTAGGCTGTCTTCACAATAACTACTGTTTGAGTCAGAAAAGGGTGATGATTTCCAGGGGGGTGCAGACTTTTTATTATAGGCACTGCATATCTACATAAAAGCTTGAAGCATGAAATTCCTCCATCATGAGTTTTGATTAGTTGTAGTCATTTTGTGTCTATTTGCAAGCTCTGGGCATGTAATATTGCACAAGTGCAAGTTGTGTTCATTGTTCCCATAGAAGACAGTGATATTAGATCCACCTGCATAGTTGGAAGTTATGACCCAGGGTGTATAGTGTTTTCTGTTTACCTATTCTCTGTTTATGGAAAAAATTCTGGGGGCAATGGGTGCATGCATTCCAAACTGCATTCTTTTGGATGTTGTAACCACATTGGCCACTAGAGGGCATCAGAGATCAGGCATGAACAGCCAAGAGGAGGTCCCTCAGCTGTGTTTGCTCCTCAGTGTAAACAGATCTCAGCTTGTGTGTATACACTGCATTGAGAATGTTCGTGTTTTGGATATCACCCCCCCTTCTTGTCTCATACACACACACACACACTCCTCCTCCTGGGGGCCCTTTAAGCAGGAGAGATGGAGCCTGGTTGCCTGTTCCGCTCTGCTTAGCCTCACACATCAAAGTGGAGATGCTTAACTAAGCCACATTATCCGTGTGAGCCTCGCCGAGGTTGTCGTGGCGTTTCTGACAATTTTTGTTAGTGTGCGCTCCAAAATACCCTGTGCTCTCTGAGCAGAACACAACAAATGGGCCCACTTGGCGCCGCCTGGATTACAGATGTGCTCTCAAACTGGAGCAAACAAACAAAACGCCTTTGCCTAGCAGAACAGACCCACTGGAATCCCAAGCCTGTCCCTGGTTATTTACCAAACCAGGAGATAGAAGTTAAAGTGCTTTATAGCACTGTTTCTGTTCTCTGTGTGTGTGGATATGAGAGTTTTTTGTGTTATAAAGCACATAATTTTGTTTTTGACTGATGGTGTGTGTGTGTTGGTTGGTTTGTTGTATTGCAGGTGCTGCAGCTGTGACTTTGCCACCACCAACATGAACAGCCTGAAGAGCCACATGAAGAGGCACCCATTGGAGCACCAGGCTGTCCAGCTCCTGGAACAGTACAGGTCAGCACAGCACACCACTGATTAAATGGACCTCCAAGAGTGCATCATCCTTCTCTTTACAACATTCAATCATTCTATCCACAGCGTAATTAGTAATTGTGGGATATGGTGTTTATTCACTGTGTGGTGCACCATGTTGTTTTTGCTGTGTATGCACAACCTTCCATCTCATAGAAGCAAATCTCAGGGGCATTGGTGGAAGGATAAAACGGCCCATTTAATACAAATCTAATAATGCCTCAAGGGGAATATGGAGTTAGTAAATGTTTTCCTCTGTCTGGCATGCTGCATAGTAATGTGGTGTGTGTGTGTGTGTGTGTGTGTGTGTTTGGCAGCGGGATGGGGTGGGGGTGGGGGGCTGGGGGATGGTGGTGGTTAGGATGCTGTTGATGACTTGGGATGTTGTCAGTCCCCTGTGGGCCTCATTCTTCCTCACACCTGACTGTGTGTGTGTGCATGTGTGCGTGTGTGTGTAGGTGTTCCCTGTGTGGTTACGTGTGCAGCCACCCTCCGTCCTTGAAGTCACACATGTGGAAGCACGCCGGTGATCAAAACTACAACTACGAGCAAGTAAACAAGGCCATCAATGAGGCCATCTCCCAGAGTGGCCGGTGAGTTGCTCTCCATCAGACTCTTGATCTACCACTGTTTTGCACAATTCACCATCCCTCCACTACTTGCAGTCCGGCTGGTCGTTTGTGTAGGATGTAGGATTGTGTAGGATGTGGAAATGCAGCCAGTGGTGTTCTGTGCTGAACAGATTGAGTGAATTTGTTTTCTGTAGACGTGTGTTTTTCTGTACTACCTTTCCCTCTCCCCTGCTGCTGTAGTTCTCCCACTGCCAGTCAGGCCACGGCGGTGGCGGAGCCCAAGACTGAGCCTCCTGTGGTTGTGCTGAGCAGGCCAGAGAACCTGGCGTCAGCGCCCACCGGACCGGCCAGACCAGCCGGCCCCGGGGACGGCAGCACCACGGCCCTCAGCGCCCGGGAGCGGCTGGAAGGAGGCGGCGGCGTGCAGCAGCAGCAGGCCGGTGGCAAGGAGCGGACAGGCATGGAGTACTGCATGCTGCTCTTCTGCTGCTGCATCTGCGGCTTTGAGTCCACCAGCAAGGAGCAGCTGCTGGAGCACATGAAGGAGCATGAGGGAGACATCATCAGCATCATCCTCAACAAGGAGCAGCAGCAGCAGCAGCAGCAGCAGCCCCAGTTGCTGCCAGCAGAGGGCAGTGTGGTGCCATGAGTGAGCGCACCCACTCAGGCACTGCCTCTCTGCCTCACCTTCCCCTCTCGTTCTCTCCTTTGTTTGTCTGTCTGTCTGTCTGTTTGACAACCCCCCCCCCCCCACCCCAAACCCTTTCCTCTCTCCCTCAATCCCCACACACTAGAGAGCCAGTAAATGCTTCATGCTGAGCCTGTGCACTTTACTCACACACATACACAGACACACACACACACACACATTCATGCATACATATCAGGAGATCAACATACTATGCTGGGAAATAGCTTGTGGTGTTCTCCCTAAAATAGACCCACACACACACACACACAAACACACAAACACCCATCAATTTCTCCTCACCATGCCTTTCCTGTTTAGATGGCCTCCACCTCCCATTTTGCACAGACTCAGAAAGGGTTTATGTGGAAACAAGAAGAGTTCTCAGATAGCATTGTAGTGTTTACAAGCGTAGGCTGAAACATTGTTGTACAATAGCTGAAGTAGGAATTTAATTTAAGGCCTTTCATACCTCACAACTAGACTCAGCATAAATGAGCAGCTTTGCTTTTCCTTTGTAAAAGGTTTGTGTTGCATCAAACACAAAGGCAGCTTCTCTATTTCACTGTAATAGTATTTGTGTGGACATGGTGGTTTAGATTGCACTGGCCATATGAGCCATGTCAGAGAGGTGTAGATTAGATGCTAGGGGTACTGTTTTTTTTAAACGGTTATACTTGCATCGCTATTTATCCGTTTTATTTATTTTCCTGAATTTATTTCCATTGTCTGTTGGCATGCACACAACCACACCAATATGTTAGACACGCACACACATACTCAGAGGGAGCCTCTTCACCTTCATGAAGGGATGAGAGTAGCTCTTTGTTTGGTGTTCTTAAACTTTAGCCCTCTGTGAAGACTGTCCCTAAGTATGAGGGCAGTGGGAGAGATGTGTTCTCAGTCACGGCAGTGAAAAGCTACATACTGCATAGCTCTGATCTGTTGTCATCTGCCATTGCCACTCTTGTGGTCCATAGGCAGCTTGAGTCATTAGTATGCTACATCACTTTAGGATTGTAATTTACCCTGTAGTAAACTAGTTACTAGTATTTATTATAAGGTAATGTCATTGTTTTCCGGTTACTTTTCATTATTACTATTATTATTATTATTATTACTGAATTTCTAGCTTTTTCAACGAGATTTGTCTTGCATAGGAAATCTAGTTTATAGAGTAATGAGTTTTGAGTGTAGAATCAAACCAACAGGGTCATTGCATTTGTAGTTCTTCAGTTAGCCTAAGTAAGGAGGCCACTCTCACACTGGTCCAAATTTTCTCATTTACAAGTTTTCTGACTAATCTGTCTGTGATTCCATTCATAGCCATGGTAGACTTCTGCTCAGACCAACTGGGCCGCTCAGTCCATCTCTACTTTCATTCCCAGATTGCCTGCCCTTAAGGCCCCTGACCTCAGCATCTCATTCTGTGAGCAAGGAGACAATATTCTGTATGCAGAATATTTCCCACAGAATCATTTGCATGCACCTTCTGCTGCTCATGTCAACAGAAAGCAGTGCAAAATCATGAGGCTAAAATGAAAATCCATAATTCATGATTACTATTTTTTTGGATAGCATTTGTATAGCAAAAGTGTATCAAAAAAATGAAATTGTTATCTTTGCTGTGTCGAGAAGAAGAGGGTAGAAAAAAAATGTTATTAGCATACCAGATGATGATTGTCTCAGCTTCATTTACAATTCAAAATGATGTGGCAATGTGAATGTGTTACCATGGCTTGCATGTTAAGCCAGGCCTTGCATCCTGTTTGGCATGATGAAGTGCTTTAACAGGAGCCGCTGATACATGATGCCTCCCCAGGTTTCCTCTGGTGTTCTAACACTCTTGACCACTATAAAGACTCTTGATGTACAAGCCCTCTCTCAAGTAAGTGACTGGCATTGACTGTATTGATTGAGCTGCCCAAGTATTCTGTACATTATGCATCCAGTGCAGCAAGAAACCTCTGAAAGTTGAAAGGAAAAAAAAAGGATCAAAGGGCAAAAGTTTTTTATTTTACTTAGACTTGTGTGGTGTTTGCTCCCAAATCTCAATCATTTGTTTTCCAGGGGGCCTTTTTCATAGACTCCTTCGATGGACTGTGAAACCTAATGCCTCTTTAAAGCCTTCACACTTCATGTGCACCAATACAAAACTCTAAACCAGCAGTGACTAAATGCATTCTTACGAATTTGGAAGTTTTGGTACATTTAACATTTGCAACATTGAAAAGGACATTTGTGGGCTATACTGTCATTTTCACCTGGATAAAATCCCTTCATATCTGCCTGGGATATTAACAAAGAAGGCTCCTAATGGCATATCTAGAAACTATGATTGTTCTTAAGGGATCTCCACTTGTGTGCCTTCTGTTTTGAACCTAAATCACAAAGATGGCGCATGGCACTGTTGAGCTACATATGAGGCTGTAAACAGTGGGAACCATTGCAACACTTGTGGCATCATGGTAACCCTAAATTGAGTTCTCTTTTTTCACCGTTGTATTCTCTCCATCTGTGAAACATTGCAAGCCATGGTACTGTACTGGTCTGGCATCCAACATGAAAAATGTGTACTGTAGAATTGAAAACTGACATGCTTTTGTAAAAAATATATATATTTTTCTAAATGCCTTGTTAAAAACACTACAGGGAAAAATACAGAACAGCCAACATGATTTTTTAAGCCAAAGTATCAAGGGGTGGTTTTCTCATCATCACATTGTGTTTGAGGGAAAGACTTGTTTTAGTAATTTAAGTTAGCACAATGAGCTGCATGTTTTGGTGCCAAAGGAGAGAAGAATTGTTGAGTTCGGGGTCTTCTCTCCTACAACATTCAGATGTTCTCATCAGCCAAGTCTGGCTTTATGCTAATGTTTGAGTTCAGCTCAGTTAGCTTGCTCTACATACTGTACTGTGTTATTGATTTTGCCAATGTATTTTGGTAATGAAGGTCAAGGTGAGACATTGTCATTGTGCAGTCAGTGAATACAAAGATATGAAGTTGTTTTCTTCTTAAATCAGTTTGCTTCAGCGTTTAGAATAAATTTGTTGTCTTTCTTAAAGGAATACTTTTGCTTCCATCTTGAAATGAATTGTTATAAAATTATTATTATTACTATTGTTATTAAAGAAAGGCTTTCAACTGATTACAATTTTTAATTGTGTTGGGCGGGGGGCACTTCTTGAATGTGTGAATTGTATGAATTGTGAATTGGATGTGTGAATGCTTTTTAGGTAGCCTAGCTAGCACACTATTTCTAAGCCCCAGCTCTACAGTGCTCCTTTAATACCCACATATGAGAGAAAGGTTATTTCTTTTTCATGTAGCACACACTTAAGGGTTTGCCAGCATTAGGCTGCCTTTTCTAACTGAAAAGTACCTGAATTTAAACACCCAGAGCTGTTTTGGAGATGCTCTTTTGTAGTTTGTATCTTACCAGTAGGTATTATACTAAGCTTGCTGCTTTAATGAGACAAAATAGTAATTTTCCCTGTTCCCATAATCACTGTTCATTTGCCACACAGCAGTATGAAAAGTCATAAGTTTGTTCCACAAATTGTTGGATGGTAGCAAATCAAACAGTGAATGGTATGCCTGGCTACATAAACAGTGGTTACTTAAATCAAATCTTACTGTCCCTTTGCATTGTACAGCGTCAATAAAATTAAGATTAGAGAGGAGTTGATGTATAAAATATATTTAAATCAATAAGGGGATGTGAAAATGATCATCTGCTTTTAATGTGGGTATAACTTGCTGTAAAATAGTGTTACCCCAGGCTGGCAGTGCAGCGATAAGCACAAAGTGGATCCCTCTCCCTGAGAAGAAGTCATTCTACCTCTTAATCCCATCATTTCACTAGAAACTCTGACAGTCACAAAGTGCTACAAAGCTGCACCATTTCACCTGCTGCCTCGTTTACACAATCACATTTTTAAAGGACCCCTGACAGAAGAGATCAAGTGAGAAACTAAGAGGGAAAAACAGGGCTGAGGAAAAGAGAAAATCACTTAAGAAAGAGAAGCAGCACATTTAGTTCAAGTGGCTTTCGGGCCTCTGTGCTTGTATACCAGCTAATTCCCAATCTTTTCCTATTTTTGAAAAAGCCCTATGCTGTGCTCTAGTAAGTTTAAGGGAGAGAAATACAAAGAAATTTCTATCCTGGGCTTGAGAATTCCTTTTGGAGTCTTTGGGGGACAGAAGGGCTTAGCTCTAATAGGCCATGGCCTCCTCCACTTGAATTCTTCTTGGTCTCTTGCAGCAGATAACACGGGTGGTGAAACGCAGGCAGAATGGCTGCAACCTACTTTTTGCTTTGTGCTGATCAGGAAGTAAACCCAGACAAACAAGTGCCTTCCATGAAGGAGAAAAATGAACAGGCATTAAACATTTACGCTTTTCTTCCCCCATAATCCTCCACTCCGATGAGCGGCCTGCCAATTTATTTTCTTAAATCTCTTTGATAATCTTCAGCCCTTTCATGTCAACTGCTGCCATATTTCCTTGCCTTTTTTGTATCTGTATCATTTCTGTATCTGGATGTCCAGAGATGTTTATCCTTTGTTGCAGCTAATATCCAAAGGGAATGCGGCAGGGTGTTCAGTGGCAGGGCTTCTCACAATATGAAAGGATGTGGCCTGACTGATTTGGATTTATTTTCAGTAGTGACAGCCTAATGTGGCTGAATATTTGAATGACTTGGATTTACCAGAAGGACATGGTGAATTATAGATCAATCAACTGTTGTTTGTCTTTTCAAGTGTAGGTTTTGATTACCAACAGCTTCCATTGATCAAGTGTTTTATTCATTTCCTTTTTATGATCTTATTTAACTACACAAATCATATGGAATGAAGACACCTTTTATATCTATGCATTACCATTCCCTTTGCTCTTTCAAACATTGATCTCAGGAATCAGGATAACAGGTGTGTGAGCATCCCTGTCATACCAAGTAGCGATAGAGAGAGTGAGGAAATCTAGCTTTGCATTGCATCATGCTCATGGAGACTGATCTTGTGTCGGGCACATCTGTGTTAAGACTTTTGAATCGTCAGGGTTGCATCTCTCTGCATAGAGTGTAGATCATGTGATGAACTCTGCAAAAGAAAACATATTTTGTCACATAACAAAGAGTTCAGATGCAAAACCAGCCCAGTCCACCTTTGTAAATGTGCAATAAAAGATTGTATTTATATGCATTTAAGTATTTTCTATCAAATTTCAGTTTGGATGTTATGTTGAATCTCAAAATACTTATGAACATGGAGGTAACCCACGGTCTATAACTGTAAGAAATGTAAGTTCCCACACATTGTCCTTTCCCTAATTTATTACAACATTGTAATAAAAAGGTTGCTTTTGGAATGGACAGTTTATATTTCTTACAATGTTACATTAAATAATTAAACAACCATTTCCAATTTGGAGTTGGGCTGATAATAATACAAAAAGAAATGGGCAATTCCATGCAAAACGGTCACATCCATAACGCCAACACAATGTCATGGTATGGTATGATGTATATGATGACTACATAAAATTTGAGCAGTCACTCTTGATTGTAGAGCAAATTTTATGAAACTTTTCACATAATCATTGGCATCATACAAATACCATGGCATTTTATTTCTGCCGTTATGGACGTGACATTTTGCATAGAATTGCCCAAATATATTTCTTTAAAATCAGAAATGGATTTAACCGGTTTTGCATCTGAACTCTTCAAACTTGTATTATATTGTTTATGACTTATAAAGCAGCAATCCCATTGAAATAGAGAGGTAAATTACATATGGAAGCTTTGCGAAATGCAAGCTCAAACAGGGAAAATGAGTCTCTCACCATGGCAATGAGATAGTCAATCTCATATGTGTCTCTGTAAGGGCTCAAGCTGTTCCAGACAAAGGGATGATATGGTTTCCTGCACAACACATTCACACAACTTGTTTTTGTACCTCATATCAGGGGCTGGCTTCAAGTGGAGCATAAAAGGATTTAAAAGAACACAACAGGAACTATTTCAGGCATGCCTTGTGGCAGTTGTCTATGAGTTTGCTCATATGCCTATCTGGCTCTGTGAATTCTGGAGGTGAGAGGGCTTTGCCACTAGCGGAGTTTACCATTCCTAAGCAACCCAGAAATACAAAGCATGCTGCTTTTTTCAATCAGGGAGAATGTGTTATTCCGGCATAATCATGATCACATTAACTATCTGTGCAAGTTTAATGACTGGTGAAGTCATTGTCCACACTGTAACATTCCAAAATGAGAGGGAATGTTGCTTTAGTTGTATAAGGGATATATGAGCAGACTGTCTCACCTCTCTGGGCGTCGACGCAGGTGATCCACAGAGGTCTTCTCCATCTGTGCCTTTATTCTTTCCAGCTTTTCTTTAATCAGCTGGTGGGAGGTTTTATACATTGGGTTTGGCTTTGTAGCACTGATGTCCTCATCAATATCTAAATTTAAGTCCATAATAACAAAATAATGGAATAATGGAATATATCCGGCTACTGCTTACAGAGACACAGTCAACATTTTATTATGCAATATAACTGCAACATGTTGCTGATGTATATTTCGCTATTTTGACTTGCCTGCTAAATCACACAAGGCTGACTCCAGGGATGGCAACGACTGACTTATTAAAGATCTGCTTTTCTTGAGAGTTCCACTGCTACTGCTGCTGCTGCTACAAGTACTTCTGTCACTACAGTAATCATTGCTGCACCTGGAAGAAACCGAACACGACTGAGACATTTCTGTCAGCTACTTGTTCTTTTTGCTTTGTTTTGTTTTGTTTGGCTTCAGTGAACTGTAGGTTAGACCTATTCCGGACAAAGTAACCTGGCGGGCCCATGGAAACGAAGGCGTAAACATTTCAGGACAACAAAATTGACGGCCATGTGAGCGCAAGGCGCCCATTTTAAGCATTACACCATGAATTAAATAGAAATTATTTTGGCAGAATATAAAGTTATACTTAAGCCAAGGTGAACCATTCCGATCTGTTGCACAAGTGTCCAGTAGTCTATTTATTTGCTCACGCTCTGCATGTGGAGCGACAGGTTGTGGAGTCGCTGAATGTTTCTGAAACCACCATCGTTGGTCGTGAACTGTAACCGCTAGGTCAGCTGTAACGCGAATGCTACAACCTGTCTTCTCTTGACTGCATAATATTGACATTGGGGGGTTTGAATCGCTGACAAGCATTTCGACATCGTTACGTGGCACGTTTACAATACTATGTGGCAGCTAGTTATTCGCTGAGGAAGTTTGGACATTTTGTATTGCTTTCTCTTCCTAGGCATATGACATTTCTATATTTTCCAAATACCTATTGCGCTCCACAGGACAACAGCCCTTCTAACGATTGTTCGTGGGAGAGCAGGGAGGGAGGGGCTTGAAGGCATCCGATAAGGAACTACATTCAGTTTCAAAGGGTAGGAAGCGGAATGAATTAAGGAATCGGCTATAGCAAATGTCTTACCGTTGTCTTTGAATAAAAAGATTGGACGAATCTTACAGTGCGTCGCAGCTTCTGTCCGTCGCCGAAGACCGAGATTAGCAGTGATGCGATCTGAGATTTGCTGACATCTCCTCAGCGGCGTGAGTAGGAAACGCCGCTGCAAAACAGGCCTTTCAATGAATGAAAAAGATCTAGCCTAACGACTGCTCGAAAGCTCTGTCTTGTCGTTCCTGTCGCATTTACTTGCGTTGACTGTTCTGTTCTGTTTTTCGTTTTATCCATTCGTGAGGCACTTCATGTGTGACAGTTTTAGCACTGTTAAAGGAATAAGGTGAAAATATAGTCCATGCAAACATTTGGTCGCTATAGATTTCCCTGACATTTTGATGATGGATAGGGATGATGGATAGAATGTTCAGACAAAGTTGCACTCATCAAAAGCCTCTGACAATCCAACTGCAACATTGCAGCAATGCGTCCATTACCTTACTAATTACTTTGAGATTTGTCACATAAAACGTTTAGCCTGTAATATGCGATGTATCATCGAAACAATCATTAATTCATGAACTTACATTGAGGATATAAGCTATTCTAATGGCCACATGCAGCGCAGCTCAAACATTTCTCGTCATGGAGCCACAAACCCGTCTTGGATCCTTATGCATGTCAATGTTATGTGTGCAGGACTGGTACATGTTCAACATGACTGCCTTAAGACAGAGGAAGGGCAGCAAGGGAAAGGAACCTGGTCCAGAGATTCAGAACCTGCATACAGATTCATCAGGAGAACCTACTTTAGATACCAGCACAGGTCAGGTCATATCCATTTTCAAACCTAATGTTTTGAATTCCACTTTAGGCCTTTTACTGTTTTATAGTGCTCATATGGGAATCCTCAGGCACCCAAAGAAAAAGAACTCCAGACTGCTTATAAAGACTACCACACTAGAGTCTTCACATTTGCAATTTTATTAGATTTTATTCAAAATGTCACCTTTCACTGTTGTTGTTTCTAATAGATGTAAGCACTGTTTATCCATTCAAATTCAGGTCATATGACACTAATTGCATTTCTCTACATTCATGTTTGTGATTTGATGGTGAGGTTGTTTGTGTTTCCTGTTGGCTGCAAGAGCAATGTCATGCAAATGTATTTCCAGCAACATACTGCCAAATAATCGGAATTTATGTCTGTCATATAGTAGCCAGGCTAGTGCCACCTAGTGCTTCTGCTCAGTATCACATTTTGCCACAGCACAGTCAGGAATCTCTCCGTTAGCTTACGTTTGCTTTGACAAATTTTTGCCTGGCCAATCAGTGAACACAAGCCTCTGGCATGCCCAGTATTTGTAAAGTTCACAGAAAGTATCTACCCAAGAGGACTCATATGGCCCATTTCCAGAGGTTACAAAACTTTAAAAGGATCCCCGGCTAGCAGTCAAGGATTCTTTTAAGATTTAGTTGGACACGATTCCTTGTAATGAATCCATGTATGTTTCTGTTGCAGGCATTTGGACTGGGTGGACAATACTTTGTGGCACACTTGGGGCCCTTGTTGGGGTGTGCCTTGGCCTTGCTTGTTGTATCTACGTGGCGACGTTGCACGAAAATGACCTGTGGTTCTCCAACATTAAGGTAAACATGGGAGTAGCAGTCTGATGTAAATTATGTACAGATTTGAAGATTTTCTGGAGTCTCCTAATACTATCAGAGCCTATTCCACACCATTTCTAGAATGACTCTTCTCTTGAGAACCCACTAATCCTGTCTGAACAGTGTTAGGATCCATGGCAGCCTGTGTGTATTTACTGCTCATAAAAATGAGATGGCCAATTCAGTCGGTGTTCTGAATGAATTCTTAGAGAGCACATCGTATAGAGTTTCGTATGTGTTGGACTTTTTTTTTCTGGCACATCTATGGGATTCCTTTTCCTGTATGTTTGTGATCATATTTGGTTTTTGGTGCCATATGCAGCACAAAATCACAAAGAATCTTAATTTCATAAAAGTTGCAGAGCTTGAAGAACCTTGTCATGTTTGATTTGGTCTGACGTTTTTGAGAGGAAACTGGTACCCAGCTATAATGTTCTTTCTTTGCACCCTATGACTTTCATGTGCTAACTCTGGCGTCACCTCCTGACATATTTTGACAGTTCTCTTGGCTCATTACACTTGAAAATAGACCAAGCCCCATGCAATGTCAACCACAGAGCAAGCTCACCACAGCTGGAACAAGCAATATGCCTTTGCTTTTGAATGGAGAAAACAGCCCTCTGAGTTGGTGTCTCAGCAGAAATAATGGTGGAAGGGATCTGACCTATTAATTTGCTTTGCTTTTGCTCTTAGATTCTCTCTCCCATTTTTACCGTTGTCCAGGCTCTCCTGTCCCCCCCCCCACCACCACCACGTTGTCTTTCTCCTGCTGCTGACAGAGCACGCAGATGCGCTCATTCATTATGGATATGGGTCACTTTACAGCTTTGGCTCTGATCCCTCCCCCATTCCATTGAACACCGAGCTCAGGAACACTGTTTTGAATGGGCAGCCAGTTCTCATTTAAACCACCAAGCTTCCGAGCAGCATCTTTGGTTGCATGTTTTTTTTTTTTTCATCTGTGCAGCTACCTGCACACTCCCCACTGTGTCCACCACACGTGTATGTTTTGTGGGTTGCATACTTGCTATGCTGAGCTGTCAGCCCTCAAAGAGCACATTTTAAATTAAACTCAGGTTCATGGTTTCTAACAAAACAAAGGATGCACTCTGTGCATGAGATAGCCTTTCTTATACTGGTCCCTCTATGATTCATTCTCTGCCATCTTAGGTTCTTTCTGTTTACAGATAAAACATTGGGCAATTAAATAGTGCTTGTAGATAGAATGTTGCCAGAGTCTTGCTTTCCTACTTAATTTCTGGCTTTCTCTCCTGGGCAGCAGTTGCTCCTGGACTTTCTCAGGCATTGTTGGAAAGCATTATTTGCCTTTTTTTTTTGGAAACGTTGCACACGCTGTAAAATTCATTCCCTATTCCTGTGAGTGGTCAGGGTGACTCAGTGGTTACTGGTTGTTGTGTCTAATCCAATGTGACTGCAGACTTTAGTGATGGGGAAAACAAATTCCGTGGCATTGGTTGCAGAGTGACTCTAAAAAATAAACTGGGATTTGAAATGAGTGATCCACATGGATTTTCCGACACATATATATTTTTTCCTTATGCTTGCATATAATGGCCAGATATGACCTGTATGTTTCCATAGTTTAGTCAGACAGTGTACCCGGCAGCATTTGAAGTTAAAGAAGTTCTCAGTTAGGTGTCTCCTTTGGGAAGTCATTGTGTGGTGGGAAACAGCTGCTGCTCAGCCCTTTAAATTCATCATTGGTGAGGTCATGTCCATGACAGTTATAGTGCCTCGCAGGGTTTATTTAAGTCCCACACCCTCTCTCAGGTTCAGAGACTATAAGTGCTCTGACAAATGCTCTTATTCTTTTTTTCCAAATGATGTTCCAAGTCCTCTTCCAACCCCTTCCTTCCTAACAAATGTACTGAGAGGTCAACAGTTTGGGGGCTGATCCTCCTGCATTTCCATGGATTGGCCAGTGTGAGAGCATTCTGTTCTCAGTGCTCACTATTCAGAGCACTGCACATGGTGTTCTCTGAAGGCCCTTTTTTGTGGTTGGGACTGATATTTTCTCGGTGAGAGATGTTTAGACATTGTTTGGAACGCAGAGTGCACAAGGCAAAGGCTTTTTGCTCGTCTCAGCCACCGGTTACTTCCCATTCGTAGAGGTGGCGTGACGTGGGAGCATGGAAAGTGTCACGGTGCTAGCGGTTCAAGACGGTTAGATGAGGTGACCAGGAAGAGAAAGGAGGGCTGTTTGAGATTTGACATGGAGGTCCGCAAGAGAAGGGAGAAAAAAACTGAGAGGCATAGTGGAATTACCCATGATGGTGCATCCATGGAAAAGGCCGGAACAAAGCCATCCAGAGGGGTGGCTGAGAAAGAAGAATGCAGGCATTACCGAAACTCACAGCAGCCTGGAGTTTGGGCTTTGTGCTGGCATTTTGTTGCCATGGCAACAGGGTTGTCATTGGCAGGGGCATTAGGGATCTTTCATGCGTGGGCGGTGAACTCCATACATGAGAACCTGCTTTGGTTCTCCCACCTGGAGGTAAGCAGCAGTAACCTGGTCCAGCACCTCTGAGGAGCTGCTTTCGGCCAGCTCTCCCATGAATAATAAATATTTCATCTTTTGCTGGCCCGTTTAAATTTTGCGTGAGGATTGAGGACTGTAATTTCTTAGACTTTTTTAATTGTGTGTTTATTTTTATACTGTTTAAATATTGATCTATTATGTTTAAAGTCAGGGGGCAGACCAACACGTGCTTTTTCTCCACACTTCCTTATCTTCAGTACTGTTAAAATGAAATAGTCTTTGCTCAACTCATAACCATTATCTTTCTGGAAATGAATACAATTGCAACAAGCTTGATATTTTTGTGTGCCCAAAGGTGATTTTGTTAACATTCTGTCTAATATAAGCACTGAAGACAAAATCAGTTTGCAAGTCAGTTTGTTTTCTATGTGTAATTTTGCTGTTGTGTAGATCAGGCATTTTACCATGTATTGTTCCTACTGTGCATTCTATTCTTTTCTGCTTACCTTCTTGACTTGCAGGAGGTTGAGCGTGAAATCTCTTTTCGGACTGAATGTGGCCTGTACTACTCCTACTACAAACAGATGTTGAAAGCCCCCTCCATTCAGCAAGGTACAGCCTGCTCTTAATCCAGGCGCACTTGCAAACAGATGTAGTCTGCCATGGGAGGATTGCGTGTATAGCACACATCCTCAGAGAATCGTAACACTTGAAATCCTGCGAGCTGCCTGCCCTTTGAACAGTACGCTTACGTGTAAATTAACCATGTCCTTTCTCTGTGTCTCCTCATGGGGACACAGAGTGGCACTGCTTGTGCCACTCAAATGTTAGTCCACCTCTGTGTCCCTGACTGGCATATGGGCAGGAAAGAAAACTAGTGTCTTCTTTCCTGAGGTAATCATATCATTATTGAAGTACTTGTTAGCCATGGGAATCAAGCTAAGGGAAGGAGAGAAACTAAAAGAGGATAAACAAGTAATGTTTCTGTGAAGTTGCCTTGGGTGAAGTGAATTCTTCAACGGTTGTGTTTTAAAATGTTTCCTCTGTCCTTTTCAACTGAAAACACTGCAATTAGAGCCATGCTGATCAGCTGTGAACAGGCTGCAGTTACAGTGCTACCTCATAGCAGTTCTCTTGATACATCTTGGCCTTGGAGAGAAAATCAGCTTTTTATGCCTCTGTGTCTTTTGTTCTTTGGGTAAAAGTGCTAAATGCAGTGGAGTGTGGTCTGTGTGTGTGTGTGTGTGTGCGTGCATGCGTGTGTGTGAGACAGTTAAACTAGAAAGTGGGAAACAAAACTGTCTCTCTCACTCACTCCTGCTAGGCCTTGTCGAGCTCATCAATGACAACATGACTGAGTCCAAGAGAACCATCAACCTCTTGCAGCGCATGAACATATACCAGGAAGTGTTTCTCAGCATCCTCTACAGACTCCTTCCCATACAGGTATTAAGCACCCTCACCACATCAGAGGAGTGAATTACTATGAACAGGAGCAGCCACAGACTGAGTGAGAGACTTGTTTCACCCAACTGAGGCACTGAATGAACAACCACAAAAGAGCCTTCAGGGGCAGAGTCCAGTCTGAATGATATTTTTTGAGCACATGTTGAAAATGTCTGTTTGAGCAGACGCATGCATGTTATTGTGCTTTTGTCTTTCTGCAGACATATTTGGAGCCAGTGTATTTCTACATCTACACTGTGTTCTCTCTCCAAGCTGTGTACGTCATTGCTCTCTACATTACCAGCTGGCTGCTCAGTGGTTCCTGGCTGGCAGGGGTCTTGACTGGGGTCTGGTACATCCTTAACAGGCGAGTCTCTTTGCAGACACACCACTGGCTTGCCAGTAGATCATTAGCAAGCTCCTTACATGCAACATGGAATCAGATGAATTAAATGCAGTTCAAATGTCTTTTCTCAGTAACTACTGAAATGTGTCAAGATGCTTTACTAAGCCCAAATGCTGAGCCCTATTGAGCAGGCACTATGGCAACAGTGAAAAGCGCATACTGTGCTGCACAAATGGAACTGTAAGTGGCATGTCTTTATGCTCTGCAGAGTGGACACCACCCGCGTGGAATTCACCATCTCACTCAGGGAGAACTGGTCGTTGCCATTCTTTGCTCTGCAAGTGGCGTCCATTTCCTGCTACCTGCGGCCTCGGCTCAAGCCTATTCACCAGGTAAGCAGGAGGGGGCTGCCTCCCTCCATTATCCACCTGGCAAGTTAGCACCACAGTAGCCATAAACCTGCCTCTTGTAGTTCATATCCCAACGTGAGTTGAGTTTGTGAAAGGAGCTGCATTTATGACTTATACATTGCATTGATTGCATTGCATTGATGACTTGTACAAATATTAGTTCTTGCTTTTTATTACTTCCACTATCACACTAACTTTTTTCTGTGTGTGTGTGTGTGTGTGTGTGTGTGTGTGTGTGTGTGTGTGTGTGTGTGTGTGTGCATGCTCCTGCAGAGGGTGGTGCTGTGGCTAGTCTTTGTTTCCACCTTCTGTTTCTGCCTCACCTGGCAGTTCAACCAGTTCGTCCTCTTCATCCAAGCCCTCATCATCTTCACTCTGGATGTCTTGGACTTCCTGAGCCCAGAGCAGGTGAGCCCCAGGCCTGCCTCTGCCTCTGCCTCTGCCTCTGCCCCTGCCCCTGCCTCTGCCCCTGCGTGCATGCTCTGTAATTAAATGTGTTACATTGTCACCGCTGCAACGCAGAGCACCTTGTCAACAGGCAGTAGCCTACTTTGTCATGAGAAGTTTATTTGTTAACAGGACAGACTGCCCAGAACTCTTGTAAATAATTCTGATCTTTGCAATAACAATAACGAGGGTGTTGAAATATACTGTGTCTCTTTAATAGTAATGTTAACAAAATGAAAGCATGATAAAGGAATTCAGTTCTAATAGTCCAATCGGCTTAGGTTATTTGAATAGAATTTGTAGTATATGGGTTTAGAGCAGGGGTCTCTAACCCTTTTTTTCTTTGAGAGCTTCTTTGAGAAAATCTACGTGGCCAAGAGCTACTTTTTTTTGTGCATCAACATTAGTCCTAGAAATAGATGTCACACCCTTTACCATCTTACACATCTTACAAAGTAGTGCAAACACTCATCTTCAAGTGTCTGTGTCTAAAGTGAGTCGTGAGTCTAAATTTGAGGGGAGCAAAAATATTTTTGGATCTTTATTGGCCCCTTTTATTTTCCATAGTTATTGCCAAATCTGGTGTGCAGTAGGCTACTAACATCAACTCTCATCAGAGAGCAGTAAAAGTGGGAAAGAATAATTTTGTACCAGACAAGTAAGGGCATTTTAACAGGCTTCAATACCTTTTTTATTTGTGTTGAGATTTATTTACATTTTCTTTGACCTTTAAGCAAGTGGTCAGCTACTGGTAGCTACCTGTTGGAAACCCCTGCTTTAGAGGATACATCAAATATCAGTCATAACTTTACTCATCACTCTGAGACAGTTAGCTTAGTTGTATTCAGTTGTGTTCTGCTGTGGCATAACTTTTTTACATTTTGTCTGACAATTTTCCAGTTTCTGTTTTTAAAGGCTTTGAGTATCTTTGCATCTAATAGCATTCCTCTCCCAGCTAGGAACACAGTGTTCTTAGTAGCTCAGTGCCTCTCCTCTTCATTGGGTAGAGGATTGGGCTTGCCAGTTGATCTGGAGTCATAATCAAATACACACTCTTGTTAGCAGTCTGCAGAGGCCTGGCACAGTTTGCTATTTATTACCAGTGAGATCAGACATAATTAATTGTAAGATTGTAAGATTAGGCACATTGCAATCAGAGGCAGGCAGTTTGACTGAAGGGACTTCACTGGATGAAAGTGGATATCAAAACATATTTACAGCATACAGCATATTTATAGTGTCAGCCTAAATCAAATGTCTTTTTATTTTTCAAACAAAGTGTTAATTGACATAATTATAGGGAATGGCCTAGATAAATATTTGAACAATTTGACAAACTGACAATGAGAATCATTTCTGGTATCAAATTATGAAATGAGTTTATGCCTTTATTTGTCATTTGTTTTCAATTCGAACTACCATTTGATACAACTGTACAGTATAATGACAATATTCAATGATCTTATTTTTCAGCTTGTACTTGTACCTCTGTTGCAACATTTGATCTGAAAAAAACTGTGTGTGTATGTGTGTGTAGGTGACATCATTGTACCTGGTGCAGGTCATCAGTCTGCTGTGTGTGTGGCTGCTGCAGTTCTTCAACCCAATGATCCTGGGTTCATTAGTCCTCAGCTTTGTGGTGGCGGCTCTCTTCGTCAAGCACTTTCAGGTAGGATCCCTGATGACACACAACAATCATATTAACTTGTCCAGAAATGCTCACACACACCCCTCCTGTTTGATGTTCCAAGGCAACATTAATGTGATTAGACATTTTGGGGTGCATAATTGCCTATAAGACCTTAATGAGACAATAGATACCAGTTTTGGAATCCAGCTAGAAGGGCGTACAATAACAAAGAGGCCGCCCTCTCTGTTTAAACTGATTTGTCTAATAAGGTAGCTGCATTTTAATGTGGTTACTCCTTTGTTTTTTTCACCCTCCCCAAGCACTGTATCTCCATGTGTTGTGTATGTGTTGTATCAGTCTGGGTTTATCAAGCTGTGATTGGTGTTGCATTGCTGCAGTTTCTGTCTGCTCAAGCTGCCCTTGTGTCGCTTTTTGCTCCGCCCATTGTTGTTTTGGAAACTTTGAAGCCAGAAACGAGAGCAGACCACATAAGTGAAGCCTCATTATCTCTTTGATGCATTCTGTCTTTCCTCAGTCACATTTATTCTCCTCCTCTGAATGATGGAATCCAGTGAATCAAATGACAGCTGAAGACAAGTTGAATTCACAATAAAAAAAAAAACCTTGAAAATGAAAATGGATATTTAGAAATGAGGCTAGTGTCAATTTGTTGCTTTCGGTGGAATACTTTTAAGGTTAAGTATGGCTCTGAAACAGGTGGATGGTGGAATGTTGCTGTACCTCTTCAATATTGTTTATTTTTGTGGAAACTTTCTACTTTTGGCAGAGAACTTCCCTTAGCAGCACTGGAGTGGGAAAGATAGACATCCTCTCATAACCAGCTCAGAAACTCTTTCCATTCTGGCTGACAAATGAAACTAGTTCTCTTCAGATGAAATGTAAAACAAACTTGGTCATGCATTCTTGTTCTCGTGCCCTTGAGGACCCTCTCTTTACCCTAGATATGAGCTCCCTGCAATAGCCATTGCTGGAGGCATTGTGTTTTTGGCTTGTCTTTCCATGTGTCTTTCCAGCCATCCTGATGTCAAGATTGCAATAACACCTTGAGACACATGCCTCACATTTGATATGAATGCTCAGTTCGACTCAAAGACGAACTCATCACATTTTTGATAAGAGATCAGAGATAAAAAAAAACAAGGCCACAAAACGCCCATGGAATTTTTCTCTTATGAACACAATATCTCAAGAAATGCTTGGGGCAAACTCTTCAAATTCTAAAATAAACAGATTTTAGTTTGTTTAGTTTAATGTGTTTTGTTTCAAATTATGATGCACCCACCTCTGTCTCCTTTCTGCAATCATCGGTTTGATTGATTGTAGGTCTGTCGAATGCCTGGAAAGGAATTTTGATCTAAATGCACGTCTCTTGATTTCACCTCAAGGTAGTCGGAGATGACCGGAAAGTAGCCAGACCGAGCTGCATAGCAGATCAGTATGTGTGAGAACTAGGCCACTGTATGGAACCACTATGTGGATTTTTAGACTTGCTTACTGCAAATCTACAGCATCACCTCTTGTATCATGCCTCTACTGACCAAAGTAGAAAATATCAGGCTATACTGAAATGCAGGAAGAGGAACCTGATTAAGTGCATCAGTCAGAGGCATTAATGAGCAGTGGAAGGAAATATAATGCAAGGCTTTTGGCTATAATGCATCTCACTAGCTCAAAGGTATGCCAATAAATCCATATGTGGAGTGTATGTGCTTCAGGATGAACAAACATTTAGTGGCACCACCTCTCTCTTTAGGTATGTGAATTATTTATGAAAAGTGCTATACATTCACCATAAAACTTAAATTAGACAGGTTATGTGTTTACCTGAAATAGGCTTTTCATCTTTTAGGTCTATAGTAGCTGTTAGAGGCAGTCCTTATAAGCTTCAGCTAGTTTTTCAACCACATTAAGCAGCTTGTTTAAATACGTGTTCTCATCTGCAACTGAAAGATTGAATACAGGCAGAATACTATTGACAGCATTTGATGGAGAAAGGGCATCATTTAACACATGTAATACACATGTGATAGGCTGTAGTCATTATGATATGATGAGGTTTTGTATGTTAGTCAGCTATGCTTGCTGCGGCATAGGAAAGTATCAGTAGTACAGAGTTTATGCTCTCATCAACTAATAAAACGGTAATACATTTTAGAGTTGGGATATCTCATTCAATATACATTTTAGCAAGAAGAGCAAGAAGACATTAAATTAACATCACACACTTGTAAGATGCAATAAACGGACCAGCAAACTTTTATATGGATTCTGGGCATGGGGTTTTTTTTTTTTTTGCTTTTTTGGAAACTCTGCAGTTTTAGATGTCATAAATAGCAATAACAATGGAGAGATCTGTTTATTTGCTTCATTGCGTTTCAGAGAAAGTAATAGACCTCTTGCACTCAGTTACATAAGTAGTCAGTAGGAGTTGTCCAAGATGGTCCACAGAGGCAGCCGTTCCCTTTCAAAGTGAAAATTGAATCCTCTTTATGACTCACCAGTGAAGTTGCTACTCATCCGGTGATAAACCCAAAATGATTTCCTCTCACTGCTCTTATGGTTGTGATTGATGAGTCTCTTTTATTATTTATATTTTGAAGAATTCTCACATTAGTTTGATGAACTTAAACTTCTGCTGTTAACTACTATCCCAGTGCTAGTTCAGGTAAACATGACTTATCTTGCTCAACTGCTTTCCTCATTGATTTTACCTTCTGTTTTCTACACTCTCTGAGGTGGAGCTTTATCTGTTTAGTAACACTTCTGCATAGTTTTATAGATTTGTGTCCTGAGCATAGTCTTCTAGTACACAGCCTAGCAGTTGCAGTTCCAGTTGGATGTTTTCCAGGAGCTTTTATCCCAGACAGACGATGATCCCATTGGCAGAAAAAGTGTTCATTAAAGATTTGTTTTGGTCCAAAATCTGTTATCTCTGGAAGACTGGTCTCAGGAGTTCAGTTAGTGATGCCAGACTCAGAGATGAGTCTCCTGCCCTGACCTTTGTTTGACCTCGGCAGTTTAACAGCCCGGAGGCTGTGCCAGAACCCCATTTTGAAGTTCAGACATGTTTTGTTTTTGTTTTTTTCCCCTCCACTGACACAGAAATGCCTCTTCCTGGACTCTCTCATGTATGTTTGATAGAGTCCAGTGAGACTAAACTCTGCCTTTCAGCTTCATTCTAACTGGTGTGTGATTTCTTCCCAGTTGATACAAATAGAGTGAGAATGTCAGGCTGTGACCAAACACTACCTTAGCCCTATCACTTGTCCCAACTTGTCCTCTCTCTCTCTCTCTCTCTCTCTCTCACAGAAAGGGCTGAAGTCGGGGGGACTGCTGTCACGGGTGACAAAGCTGCTCCTGTACACCTTGTTGGTCTTGGCATTAGCAGTTGGCATGAATTATTTAGCTAAGGTGAGCTAAGGTGTCGTACACGTCTCTAAGTGAGACGTGTACTACATCCTCCCTGTGTCTCCGGCCTTGTCCTGTGATGCCATTAGCACTGAGCCTGTGATTCTGCATGGACTGCAGAGCGCTCTCTTGTGCTTGTAGTAGTATCACCATCTACTAAGCAGTAGTTGTCTAGACTAATCTTGTAGTAGTCATGTTTCAGTGTTAAGATGCATTAGTCAGGTATGCCCTGGCGGTAAACTAGAGAATGTGTTTAAGTTAAAGTGTACATTCTACAAGAGAAACATGCTAAAATGATGTACTGAATTGTCAACCTGTTTCATGTCATGTCTGTTTTGGCAGAGAGCACTGCAGCTTCGCTCTGATGAGCACATCTTTAAGTTCATAAAAGCAAAGTTTGGCCTTGGGGCAACCAGGTAGGATGCTACCAGACACAGACATACACACGCGCACACACGCCAGTGATTTTTCTTTTTTTTTACTCTATTCATCACGATTAATGAGAAGTTTTATTCGTGGTGTCTGTAAGGCCAGGGACAGTACTTAATGCCAAGTCCATTAATCCCTGGCAGATTTCTAAATTCCCATTCATCTCTGAGGGAAAAAAGGTATCCGTCACGGAGAGCCATTCTTCTCCATCCGTAGCTGCTCACAGAGCTATCTCTAATAAAACACTCAGCGGCTGTATCAGTGATCCAACACTGCTTTCAAAATCTATGATCCTATTCCTCCGTCCTGACAAATCTCTCTCCACTTCCACGTTGCACTCTCTCCATCCAGTTATCTCACTGTCCTGCCTATGCTTCCAGTTGTCTGTCTTGTCAAATGATACCCCCAGCACTGCAGTGCAATCACAAAACTAATACAGTATCTAGCGATAGTCCTATTTGATCTCCTTCTGTCTCTTTGCTCTGTCTCGTCTCTGTCTGGCCTGTCATCCAGGGGCAGACTGGCAATCTCTGCGTTCTGTAAAAGAACAGAACGGCCATCCAATCTGACGACCGTCGGCAAGGCTTGCTTATTTGCCAGTTTGTCTACCTCTCAAAAAGGGTGCATCATGTAAGACCAACCAAAGCTATGAATATGTATACGAGATCCACTACCATTGAGAATTAAGAAAACTACAGACTTGTCTATTGTCAACAAACATTTGTCAGTCCTCAATTCTGTTTTCAATAATATATGTGCAAGGACGAATAAAAACACTGTCACCATGGCCGCCAACTCTCACAACTCACTCCCTCATGTAACTTTTCATCCATTTGATGTAGCCTGTTTTAATAGACAAAGACATTCATGCGAAAACACAAGGTCACTCATGGTGAATTTGACAAGCTACACTGCGGTAGAGACCGATATGACACCCTCAGAACGAGATTTAGGCATGGTTTTTATTGTAACCGGTGCAGAGCAGCACAGTGCAGCTGGCGGTCATACAGGTGTTACTGGAGTTCCTTTCTATTCCTAGTCATATTTGGTCAACGACTCCCGAGGGGGAAAAGCAGAGGGGGAAAGACAGAGCCAGACATAGAAATTCTGGTAAATGCTCTGCAAAAACATACACAAGGAGCTGTGCTCCTGTGCCTCTATATATAGCTCTAGAGCAGCCTCAGAGCTAGCTCATCTGCAGTCGTTTCATTTGGTGTGATGTATGCTCCCCAACAGTGGTGATGCTTTGAAATCATCGAATGTCACCTTTTTAGCCATGTTGATTTTTATTTTATTATTTTTTGTGCATGTATGCATGATGAGGTGTGTCTGTGTCAACCTATATTGGAAAAAAAGTCCAGAGCCTTTTTTCAGTCCCAGTCTGTCCCTGCTGTCATCTGCCATCTCTGTATCTTCTCTACCTCCCACACATCTCTATTTGAGCTTCATCTTGTGTTGATGTCTGTGTGCTGTTGAGAATGTTGTTGGAATGAGTGATGGAGTGTCTGGAGTAAAAGCATGAATGAATGTTATTGTATGTTGTCTACTGTCTGTGGCATAGTGTCCATTGTGAAGTACTGTAAGTTATGTGATGCCATGGCTGTAGCCCAAGATGAATAAAGAATACCTGTCCTGACCTGTTTATCTTCTTGTAGTGTTTTTCTTCACTCCCCCCTCCTGTGTGTGCTCTGGTGTTGCAGGGACTTTGATGCCAGTCTCTATCTGTGTGAGGAGGCCTTTGGGCTGCTTCCCCTGGACACCTTTGAGCGTCTGGCGGGCACGCTCTTGCTGTACCCGTACCTCGTCACCCTGGCCGTGCTGCTCATCCTGCTGGTGATGGTTACCCTGGCCCGCCTCAGGTGAGTCTGGGCACCAGTTGTGTCTGTGCACTGACCGTCTCAGTGAAGCAAGGGCACAGCAGGCCACAGACCAGCCCTGGTGTGTACTAGCGTCTCAGGATGATCTCACCCTAGGCTGATCACAGTTCCATTTGCTTTTGACTAACAAGATTATTTTTTTCACTGAATGTTTGATATATTCATGTGCAGCACGTAGTCTCATTGTCCACACACAGATAGCGCCTTTCTTGTAGCTGACTGAACTTCCATTCATACACATGCTCGTAGCCCACTCAGATATATTGTATCTGAAAAGATGCGAGCACAAACAAGTGTTTTCTGTACAAGCACACAGCATGCAGGCTCAGGCGGCGGGGTGTCCGCAGACATCCAAGAGAACTCCAGCTCCTCAGGCTATGTTCCTCAGCACTCCGTTTCTTCTCTCCTCTCCAGCCGTGTGGGCTGCTAACACTGACATTCCATGTTCTTCTCCTGTCAGGTCACATCTGGGCTCTCAGCCACCCTCTCCTCTCTTCTTCTCTCTTCTCTTCTCTTCTCCTCTCCTCTCTTCTTCCCTCCTCTCCTCCCCTTTCTGGTTATCATTTAGACTGACGGGACTCCAAGCCCCTCACCCACATCTGATCCTCAAGGGTTGCAGTGGGGTGAGGGTGGAGGGGTAGGGACTTTGCTGTCACACACGTGGCTGATTACAGCTCTCTCTCTCTCTCTCGCTCTCCCCCCCCCCCCCCCCCCATCACCCAGTTAGCATTTCCATATTAAAAATAAATACAGAAAACCAGACCGCTAAGAGCAAAGAAATAATCTCCCTCGTGTCACCAGCAGCCGAGCTCTGCTTTATGTTTAATGCATGTCTTGCCTCTCCTTCTCTCTCTCTCTCTCTCTCTCTCTCTATCAGTAACTCAGACTCTGCCCAGGCGCGAGTGGCAGCGGCGACATCCAGAGATGAGTCGCTCATGCGCATGAGGCCAGACGTGGCCTACAATCTCCTGCACACCGTCTTCTTCGGCCTGCTGGCCTTCAGCACAATGAGGTGAGTTACACCACTGATGGGATCCACTGACCGCCTCTAGATGCCTGCTGCTGCTCCTGCAGGCCCCCACCAGCTACTCACACACACACACACACACACACACACACACACACATGCCTGTCACCTTACTCAACCCCTTCACAACTGTTTGCTTTGCTTTCCCCGCTCCACAGAGGCCTGTCTATCCTCTAATGCTCTAAATGGATGACCTGTTTTAATTTCCACCTCTTTCCATCTTGTTTCTGTTTCTTGACTTTTTTCCATTACTCTCCTTATGTCTCATTTCCTGTCTCTTGTGTGATCTTTATTGTGTAATCTTCCTCTCATTAGCCCCTAATGAGGAGAGCACGCTGCTAAAGATGCAGAAGGACTGATAAGACAAATGAGTTGATTATGAGGAGGAGGATGGTGATGATGATGATGATGTCCTTCTGAACCTCTCTGTTTTCAGGATGAAGTACTTGTGGACTGGCCACATGTGTGCCTTTGCTGCCTACGGTGTGTGTGGCAAAGACATCTGGGAGCTCTTTTTGAGGCTCCTTCATTGTAGTTCCAAAGCCAAGGTGAAACCACACATCCATACACTGGCTGTTTATATCAGATCACCTGCAGTTACTGAGGCTTTAGTCATCAGATCAGTCAGATCACAGTAAACTGCAAAAAAGTTCCTCCTAGTGCTAACCAACCATATCATTGTTCCAATTAGAATGTTAATTTTAAAGACAAATGCTGGCTGATATAGAACTGTGTGAAAGTACTGAGAATTGAAGTCTACCAAAGACTTGTTGCTCTTTCCCACGTTGAGCTTTATGTGTTGTTTTTGACACATATGTTTAGTATTCTGTTACTCTATCTACAACCACTAACACAAGACCATCTGTTGTTCTGTGGAGATGTTGCTATCATTATCCCAGTGTTTTTATCAGTCATTCAGAAATAGCAAGAGCACATTTGTTTGAAAAAGATACACGAGTACTGGATGTCCAGCCATGTGCATCATTTATAAGTGCTGTGATGCCGAATGGCAGTGTGGATTATACAGGAGATGCAAAACTGTCTATGTCCATTTGCGATGAATTTAAAGAAATAGATTTGTAAAATTTTTATGAAGTTTATTATCTGTCCACCTCTAACTGGATTGTTTTGAGTTGATTTTTTTTTACTTGATAAAAATATTTAAATTGCAGTTTGAGGAAGATTACTTGGAAATCATTATTAAAACTTAATTTTTGCATATTTCTGAAAATGGACTTAGAGGGTTTTGCTTCTGAACTCTTCCTATGCAAATACTGGAACATAGATGAACTTGCAGGTCAAATGTCCACTAGGTGGCAGTGTAGTCACAATCTGATTACAAAGAGTGCTGCAAAGTTTTCTTTTTAAGTTTTTTTTCCATCTTTTAATAATTTAATCCTTTTTCATTCCCACAGTTTATCAGGCTTATTAGGTACATGGTTCCAGTTGCCGTCCTTGTATGTCTTTATTACAAGGTAAGCTATTCACACTCCTTCGCTGTTTGCATATTTACGCATGCTGCTCTTGTAGGCTACCGATATACAATCAGGGATAAAGAATTCAGCCAAATTACTGTTGTGTTTCTGACTAGCAGGAAGAGGTTTCTCTCTCTTTAATTTGGGTTTCCCCCTGTGATTCTCAGAGTGGTACTAGTGCGGATGGATTTGTCTTTGCATTCATGATAATATGCACCTTTAATAATGCTTGCATGTGCTTGCTATTGGATGAACCTGTGGCTCATGTGTCCTGTCTGTGTCCCATCTCCTAGTTTTGGCCCAGACTAATGGAAGAGCTCTCAGAACTCAGGGAATTCTATGACCCAGACACTGTGGAGCTAATGACCTGGATAAGGTAACTACTGAAGGCACACACACACACACACACACACGCATGCACGCACATACACGCAAACACACACACAAATTAATGGGGAAACCTCTGAACATTTTTCCACAACTCCCACCCTGCAGCCAAAGCAGTTGGCTGGTCCCACGTTTACATAAAGCCATATTAGGCGTGTCGTTTATTTGGCCCGTGAATAAGACTTTGGCTCTGTTGGATACCTTGGATAAGCCCTGGCTTCTGAGGAGTGTTCTTCCCTGCATATCACGGCTGCCAGACTGCACTGTACTGGCCACTGCTCCTCTCCCCGGGCAGTATGAAAGAGTAGCCACGGACGAGGGGAAAAGGAGAGAGATGAGGGAGTTGGTGAAAAAGAACGGTGAGGCGAAACGCTTTCGCTGCGAGAGTAATGACACCGGTCCCTCCCCACAGAGCAAATCCAATTTGCGTGGGGGATTAAGGTTTGGAGTTACCTTGGCTCGCGCAGTGGCATTAAGCCGCTTCTAGCGTGCTAATTACGCCGCAGATGAAAGAGTTAAGCAGGAATCATGTTTGGTGAAACCCTGCATCACCAAAGCTCCTCCAGTATCATGTGTAGATTAGGAGAGCTTTCAAACGCTGCAAGAATGAGAGGTGGGAACATCGTTAACACCCATTTACTATGAGGATGGAGAATCTCTCCTAAATCATATTTTCTCAAGTTGTCAGATCAAGTGGTATATCCTACTGCGGAGTCAGTTTGCAGTTTGCTGTAGCTGTCCAGCAACTAAAGAATGGGTAAATATCTAAATTCATAGTTTATTGGCTGCTATTTGAAACCTAGAGATGAAAAATGTATTACTTTTGGAGTTTGAATGGTGGAACTTGATTATTGTCAGCTCTTGCATGGCTCTGGCGTTTCATCACTTCCCACTCATTTCAGTTGATTAGAATATAATTATTGTATGGATCTGTCAGTCTTTCATTTATCCAGTCTATTAATTATTAATGTGTATCTGCTTATGTGTGTGTTCTGCAGATTGTAGTTTATAGAATGTGGCTCCTGGAAGTGACATTAGATGCTGAAGGCTCTTCAGGCCTGTTAGTCTTCATCACTCAGTGCTCTCCTCTAGCTCCTGTGCTAGTGTACCCTGCTGTGACAGGCACTCAGACTGGTGCACCAGACAGCAGAGCTGGCCTGTGTTCATAGTGCAGCTGCAGACTGGGATTTGGTGTTTTGTAACATGATCAGCCACCAGCCGCCAATTGTGTCCAGCCCTGCCTCAACCCTGCAGCTGGCCGGGATCTCTCGTCTGTTGACAGAGATGCCAGTTTTTATCAGTCTTAGACATCCATTTGAAGCAGACAACCTTATCATCATCATTTTTGAACATTGCCTGCCACAAGATTCATTTCCATCCTTCTGTACTATTCACATTGTCTGTGTTCTATTTTTTGACGCCACAATGGTTAGTTATTTTGAAATCCTGCTTTGTTTTGAATAATGAAGACAAATTAGGCTTTTGTTTTCGTCAAAGGAAACTTTTGGCGGCCCTTAGCAATTTACACTGTTCACCAGCCGAACAAAGCATGTCTTTTTTTTTTCCCTTGCTGTTTCTGACGTCCCCCCCCCCCCCTTTTCTCTTACTGTTGTCAACATCCCCAGATTTCCTCTCTGCCTCTGCCTCTCCCTCCTCCATGCTAATTGTCGGTCTTAAAGCTCTTCTCTTCCTCTTCCTGTTTTCAATTGCTTCAAATTAGGAGCTTTTTGTTGCCATCTCTGTGGAATTCCTCTCAACAAAAATCCTATGAGCTCCTTACAGTGTAGGCATCCTGCAGCATCCATCACACAAGGCCAAGCTGAGGGAGTTGCTCCAGGCCCCTGGTGGGGGTTTACCACACACACACACACACACACACACACACGCACACACTTGCCATGCCAGACGCATGTTTTCTTATCTTTTCTAGCTCCACTAAAGCCTGCCCACCTTTGTATGTTTCTTTAATACCAAGCTCACCCCAGCTCTTTGAAATCGATTGCATCATGAAGGGAATGCTCACGGCTATCGGTCATTAGATCACAATTTACTTTGGTCATTAGATCACAACTCACTTTTAGCTTGGCCCCATCGATCAATAGGAGGTGCTAGCGGTGCTGTGGCTGGGCAAGGGCCCAAGGGGACCCGAGCACATCTCCACTAGCCGCAGGCACCAAAGGAGGACCCGGGAGAGAGGATCAGAGGCAGGCAGGCACTCTGTGGGGACACAACATGACAGCAGCTCAATCATAGATAGCTCAATCACGCTCACACGTGTGTGTTTGTGTTTGTGTTTTTGTTGTGTGTGTGTGTGTGTGTGCATGAATATGTGTGATATTTAAGGGTATTTAAGGGTTTAGCTCACTGTCAATACAACAGACTAATGCAAAAGGCACTGCCAAGCAAGCATAGAAAATACACTTTTGTCCGCCTGCCATTTATATCTGCATCCAGCTTGGTGCATTGGTGTGTGTGTTGCCCCGGCGCTGTTGCGTCCACCGTGTGATAAATCCCAGTGTGCCAGGTGTCCAAACGAAAATCCATTTATCCAGCTGACAGATGGATGTCTTATGTTCCTATGATGCTCTGTTTCTTTGAGATTAATTGACCAGCCTTAAAGGTGAAGGACGCCAGCCTCATGTTAAGCAGCCAAATGTTTGGATGAAGGTGGCACAGGCGTGTGACTATGCTCTTCTCTCTTCCCTCCATCCCTATAGCGCACTAAAAGAGAAGGTCGCACATGTACCACCGCTTGAATGCGCTCGTGTCCACAAACATACACTAAATCATTCATTTCACTCAGCGAGCTCCAAGAGGCAAACACCTACAGTGATGCACTGTGCACCAACATAGGCACCAGCATGCATAACAATGTGTCCGCACACACACTCACGCTGCCCACAAGCACTCCCACAAGCCAATCTCGTCCACAAGCATACACACAAAAATATTAACAACATTAATCCATTTTTATAATGTCACCAGGGGTGCAGGCTAACGCCGGATGGCATTTACATAAGAGCACATAAATCTGAAATTAAATGTAAATCAGCCTCAGTCCCGAGGTGCCCGCCGTCAATATTGGGTAATTAAAGACGGACACATGCCAAGAGGGGTGAGAGGCGACCCAGGAGGAGGGAGAGGGGTCAGAGGTGAATCCCATCACTCCAGTAGGGCATCTCAAATGGAGTGCCTAGTGCCCCCCCACCCCCCCAGTCACAACATACACTGAGCAGGTCTCAGGGGGTAGATCATTCCAACAGAATGCTCTTATTTTCCTTCATTTGAATCAGAACTGTGGATAAACACAGGGAGCTTAGAAGAGGAGGAAAATAGCTCCTCACACTGAAAAGAGAGAGAGAGAAGAGAAGAGAGATATGCCTGGTGCAGTGTCTTGCTATGCTGCCAAATAATTAGATTTTGTTCCTCTTTCTTAATACAGATAACACTATGACTTCTGCAGGAGGGAACAGTCAATTAGAGTGTAACAGGGGATTGAATGGTTTAATCCTCCGGGTGGGTGGACGAGTTCCTGTGTGCCCGTGCTGTGCTGTGCCCGCGCAGTGCCTGGTTCTGTGTATGTGTGCCATGTTGGATCCGCCAGCGCTCCCTGACTAACCCAGAGCGCTGGTATTTTTGGTGCCCTGCGCTCGCTCACTCACTCATCCACTGCACTGATCCTTGGTGTATTGTGTCGGCCCCCTCACTTCAAAGCCTGGCCCTGAGGAGCTTGCGACTGGCTCATTCTCTCCGCACATTACCCGCTGGGAGACACCGCAGCGACACAGTCACAGGCAGCACCTGGGTGACAAATGGCTGCCCCGACTCCAGTCTATTAGTGTCAGGAGCCCTCAGCACTGAGACATGGGGCCACGGCACAGTAATCAGAACTGAGGAGGCGGAGGAGGAGGATGAGCACGCAGACAATTTTATACATACACACACACACAAACACGCACACACACATCAGTTCTCATCCAGCTGGGACTTTCTCAGTATTGATAACGATTTCCCTTTCCTTGCCAGTATGGCACCATCACACCCTACCTGAGATTAAAAGCACCCCTCTCCCCTGCCTCTCCCAACACCCTTCTCGCAGGTGAGCCAAAGGGAGCTAGACAGAGAGGAGGAGAGGGTGTGGGAGAGAGTAAGAGAGATAGATAGAGGCAGACTTTGACCTCATCTGCTCCCAGCTCCAGCTTGAAATAGTTGGCTTTGCCTTTTCACCTCCATACCGCTCACCTCTTTTCACCCTTAAACTTTTCACAACAAGCTGGGCAGACAGGCAGTAGAGGGTGTGTGCTGCAGGTGGTGGGGATGGTGGTGGTGTTGGTGGAGGTGGTGGTGGTGGTGGGGGCAGTTGGGTCAGAAGGCACTAATGAAAATATTCTGGCCTGGCCTTGCCTTTGTTAAAAAACATCCCTACAAGAGCACTGATTAAAGCTCTTTCTCTCTCTCTCTCTCTCACACACACACACACACACACAGAGTCCCTCTGTCTCTGCAGCACTGTGTGCATCGCCATCACAGGGCCAATGCACATGTCCCACCGGACGAACGGCCTTTAGCTGTGTCAGGAATGGCAGCGTGTAGATAGCTCTGTATTTCTTTAGCAGTACTAAATGGCCTTGAGGTTCGGCTCCACAGAGTCTTAAGTCCACTGATAATTTAGCACAGAAAAATGTTTTGAAGAAGCATTGGCCTCCGACGGCATGTGGAATTTAATGGCAGGAGTCTGTTCTGAGGGTGCAGTGGCCGCCCGAGATGGAGACGGGGCCTCCGTCCTCACAGCTGGCCATTAAAGAGCAGTAGTGGGTGTTTTATAGCCACACAGCAGAGGAACACAGGTAATTTAACCTGCGTGGGGCACGGGGCCCCCTCAGAAATCCAGCATGTTAATGCGCTCTCTGATATTTATGATGAGCCCGTAAACTGCTGACAGTGAACTTTGCCATCATCTAATATCCTCACATACCTCCCTGCTTCATTGAGCTTGACCCGTTAATAACACACAGACCTGATGTCCCCCTCTTTCTTCTTCTCCCTCCCTCTCTCTCTCTCTCTCTCTCTCCTTCTCTCTCTTTCTCTCCCCTCTCCTCTATTCCCAGCTCAAAGACCCCCAAAAAGGCAGTGTTTGCAGGCAGCATGCAGCTGCTGGCTGGGATCAAGCTCTGCACAGGGAGGGCTCTGACTAACCATCCACACTATGAAGACAAGGCCTTGAGGGAGAGAACCAGACAGGTATACCCACCAGCACAGCCTCACTCCTCCCAGCCCCGGCTGCCAAAGGATTCCTATCGATCTGTGTGTGCATGTGTGTGTGTGTGTGTGTTTCCCTGGGATCATGTTTTGGTGTGAAGCAGAGTGCTGGTGAATTTTATATGCAGGGTCTCATAAATAAGTCATGGTGTTTTGTGGAGTTTATGTAAGTTTAAGGTAAGATAACAATCACACGTGTGGAGGAACAGAACCCGAGACCTGACCTAGAAACACAAATGTCGGTCGATATTTTTGTGAGTAGCCCGGCTTTCACACTTCATGCGGCAACTCTTTTGTTTGTTTGTTTTTTTTGAGCAAGAAACAAAATATCGGCTGTGACCTTGTGTCAAGTTGGGCATATCATGCTGTACTAATCAGAGGCGTATTGGACAAGTAGACTGTTGGACGGTATGTGAGCCATGCAGCCATGTAGCAGGAGTGCTTGGGGGAGAATGGGGGAGTTGCTGAGATTCATACAAATGCCACTGACCAGATCATTTCTGGTGTTCAAATTAGGAAGTGTTAGGAATTTGGAGGCAAATGACGATTTTCCGCTCTTTTCTTTCTCTCGCTCTACTTTCCCGCTCTTTTCTTTCTTTCTCTCTCTATGTTCTTTCTCTCTCTCTCTCTGTTTCCTTGTCCTCGAACCTCCAGTGCACACGGCCTTCGTTCCATCTCGCCCCTTCTTTGTAATTCTTTCAGTCTGTGTCTCTTTATCTGTGAAAACAATGCCATTTTCTTATTCATTGTCTGCGCCCTCTGACAGAAGGAGCACTAGTCAGGCACTTGTCAGCGGCAGAGATTAATTGTTGCTTTGCCCAAGCCTCCTAGAAAGCACATTAAACAAAGCCCTGGAGCCTGCGGAGGTGGAGGGGGAGCAGGAGAAGGGGGGTTGCATTCTGGGGCACCGTGGGTGGCGCAGTGCCGTGTTCACATGCAGACCCCTGTGCGAGGGTGACTAATGAGGATGTGCTGCCAGTGCTAGGCAGGGCCTCCTCTCTCCGCTCTGCTCCTCTCCTCCGCCTGCGTCCACCACGGCGGCCTCTCCCAGCCCGGGAGACGTGAGCAGAATGGGCCCAGCCACTGGCACGCCATGCATTCTGATGTGGAGGAGAGACTTCACATAGCCTAGCGTACCGCTGAGCGCCGCCTTAACTATACTACAGAATAGATAGCTCTGCTTATCTCAGCCACTCCCTCATCTGAGCCATATTCAATGTGCATGAATTAGCAAATTAGCAAATTGGCAAAGAAATCATATCAGTTTGAAGAACATCATATCAGAGGAACACTACCTTTAAGCTACTGTTTACTGTTGCATGGAATTACTTTTTGGAAAATTAGACCAATTTTTTTGGCAGCCTGCTGCTGCCCTCAGGTTTGTGTAGTTTACCGGTATTGTAGGCACTGTTAGGACCTATCTCTCTCTCTGGCAGGTGTACCAGGTGTATGGGCGTCAGCCGCCGGAGGAGGTGCACCGTGTGCTACGTGTGGCGGGAGCTGACTATGTGGTGCTGGAGGACAGCATCTGCTACGAGAGGAGACACAGCCGCGGCTGTCGCCTCCGAGACCTGCTGGACCTGGCCAATGGACACGTAGGTCTCACCCCATGATAGCTCTGCTTCTGCTAGTGTTGTGTGTGTGTGTATGTGTGTGTGTATGTGTATATATGTGTTTGTGTCAATGTGTGTGCTAGGTTGAGAGTTGTGATTGAAGTGGGCTAACTCTTTGTTCCCTGTTAAACTCACCTTCATGTCACAGGTCTGAAAAAACAGACAGACTTTGCTGCATGTGTGTGTGTGTGTGTGATCTGGGGCATATGTCTGAGTGTGTGTGTGTGTGTGTGTGTGTGTGTGTGAGGAGGGGTGTTCATGTGCTGTAAATAACTTGTTGGCTGCCTGTCAGCGCTGTCAGTCAGTGGCAGCAGGAGGAGTGATGGCTTTGAAAGAGCTCAATTACAGGCAGGAAGGGGGCCCAAGACGGAGCCGTGTCTGATCTGGGTGTCACCTCGGCATGAAAGCCCTCCCTCACCCCTCAAACCCCTGTTTGATGCTGCCAGTAAATGAGTCACTTTTCATAGTTATTTATTTATTTAGGGGGTGGATGGAGCACCTATCCCCCAGTCTAGACTTTCATCTTATGTTGGGTGGGAGGCAAGGATTCTCATTGATTTTGTGAGTTGGTGTGTGTGTGTGTGTGTGTGTGTGTGTGTGTGTTGGGATGGAGTGTATGTGTGGGTGGGCAGGCACAGAGCAGGATGTTTTTTTTTTTATCGGCGGGCATAAAGCATAAAAAAGTAATAATAATAAAATCCTAGTGGTCATCACCTGCTGCTGGGCTTCATTTTTAGACCCTTTGTCAGTGTGAGTCGTGCTCTCAGCTCACTGTTAAACACCGGGCTGCTGCTGGGGTTGGGTTAGCTGGTGGAGGGGACTGACTGCGGTCAGGGGTGCAGCCAGCGGCACAGGGTCACTCTGTCCTGGGTGACTGTGGGATTGACCTTTGTGGTGTGGCTGTGTTGTCGGCAGATTATGGACGGCCAGGGAGAGAACGATCCCGACCTGGTGGCTTCGCCGGACCCCAGGTTCTGCGACGCCATCAAGACGGACTCACCGGTCTACTCATCCCTGTTCACGCGTGTCTTCAAGAACAAGACATTCCACGTGTACCGGCTGAAGAAGGGCAAGAAGAAGACCCGAGGGGAGGCTAAAGCAGCAGACGGGGCTGTCTAGTAAAGCCTCTCTTCCCCACCTCCCCCTCCCCCTCCTCCTCCTCGTCCTCCATGTCCTCCAGCCTGGCCAACCTGACAGGCATCCTAAGCTCTGCTATGTGTGATTACACCAAGAAGGGAAGAGGAGACAATGAAGGGTAGTTTGATGCGTGTGCGTGTGTGTGTGTGTGTGTGGTAGAGGGGGAGTCCAGGAAGAGAGATGTTGATTGGAAAAAGCTGGCCTGATTGTGGCTGCGAGACAGACGGCTGATCTCATGCATACCAATCTTGGGCTCAGAATCAGGCAGCAGAGACAACAGGGAAGGCGAGGATGGAAATGCTGCTTCAAATAGCAAAGACATCAGAAGAGTTTTTTGTCTGTCTTTTTAACCCCCTCCAACACAAACGCACACACACACAAAAGAAAACAAAGCTTTTCCTGCCTCTTTCTCTGAGCTCCAAATATAGGCCAAACTAAAGGAGCTGGAATGACAGTGGGAAAAAATGGGAGAGCCTTTGATATGGGAGTGATGCGGAAAGAGCCGGAATGGTTTGGGTGATTGAGCCGAGTCCAGCCTCCATCCCTGCCCAGCTGCGATTGCCAAACACAGACACACTGTCATGTCTTCATCGGACTCAGAGAAGCTTTTCCCTTTTTAATAACCACACTCAGTAGTTGGGTGCTGCCAGGGAACACACACACACTCAAAAACAAACAAGCAAATCATTTGGGTGAATGCGATAAGTGCCATACACTCGCAATGCAGTATTGAGCTTGATGGTCTTATCACTGGGAATATCAGTTTGTCTATTAATTCCTTTAATTGGAGGTACAATTTAGATCTCTTTCTTTTTTAGATATATTTACTTCTGTGGTACTGAGATGTTTATCTAAACGCCTGTGTTTAATGGTATTTATAGAAGCGTTTCATCTAGCTTATTAAACTCCTGAGACTGGGCAATCTATTATTTAGAGCCTCCAGTACAATAGACAACAAAAAGGTTGCACTCAAGAGGCACTGAGCAAATGAGCGTGTGATCTTGGCATTCTCACGTGGTAAATTACGCCTTAATTAGGGGGAAGCTTGGTTGCCCTCAAAATTATTGTTGGCTAACCTCTATGCGCTAGCCCCATTTAGTAAAAACATCCTCAATTAGATGTTTATGAATATTTTCAAAGCATTTCTCCTTAATTAGAGTTGTTTTTTTATTAATAATAATAATTTTGCGTAGCTGCTGACTTGTGATGTTTTTTTACAGGGTCTTATTTACGTAGTGTTTGATGTTTTTGTTTTTTTTTTCCCTAAAATAGGCATACAAATCCAGTAAAGTGGCATAATTCTGTTTATATTTCACTGGTAATTTCTAAGATTCAGAAGGCTGACTTCATGTAAGTGCCTTGCTGTTAACTCTCCTTAACAATAGGTAATGACATGTATGGTTTTTAGCCAGATGGTTAGCATTTGAGCTGCACTTTGTCTTGTCTGGTTTAAACTACTTCACTGCATTTTTGCCTGTGCCCCCCCCCTCTCAGCGATGCTGTGAATAAGGTGGAGATCTGTTGCTATGCTGGCCCAGCTCTTGTGCTCATTGGCTTGCTTGCTCATGAGGGTGAGATGAGGCCAGAGAGCACTGTTTGTGGAGCGCTAGTAGCATTAGCGCATTGTCTTCCCACACCAGCTTTTACCTTTCAAAGGCCCCAGCATGTCGTTAAGTGGGCCCCCTGCTCTCCTGAGCATGACCAAGTGCTGAGCATGACCATGGCCAAGAGGACAGCTGAGGAACCGCCTGGAAGTCTTGTGCCAAATGTAATCTAGTATTCCAGTTCCATGTCCATTTTAACCTAAACTTAACAAACCACATGAATTCAGAAGATAAATGGCTTAAGGTCACATTTGATGTTTGTCAGCATTGTCTGGTTGCATAGTGAACTTAGAGAATCTTCTGGAACTGCTGGCTGTATGAAATTGCACTAGAGTCATGTTGTGATGTTGAGATTTACAAAGCTCATGCTGTTTACATTTCCTTGGAAAACATTAATGTTTGTCATGAGAGACATTTCCATGAAGCGTTGTATACACTTGTTTTCTGTTTTTGTAATTAAATGATTTGTGATGAAAAATTATTTATACACTTAGATGTCATGAACTTTAAGGTGAACTGAAACAAATAGTTTGCATAACCTTAGTATGCCTTCAAAATCCACTTTGTATCAAGAAGTAGAACCATAACTAGCAAAAACATGCCATTTTACTCACAAGCCAAAAAGATCATCTTGGATGAAAACATTCATCAGGAAAATTTTCTAGTATTAAATGTGTGCAATTTTTGCCAATTAACACATATGAGTACTATGAGTTCATGTTTTGCCATGGAAACACTTAATTGTGCACACAGTCAATAAGTGTTTAATTAAAACTTACTTTCTACTTAACTTTGGAAATACTTTCAACATTAAACCTTAATAATTCTCTAGACAGTGATAGACTACACCAGGGGTGATACACAGGTATTCGCCATAGTACTTATATCACATTACCATATCACTACTTATTACTTATATAATTACTTCAAAAGTTCTTGGGTTTGCATATATCCAATAAAATATAGGCTTCAATACTGACAACTCTGTAATAGCAGTAGCTGTGGGAGCACCTATGGCACCCCATCACAGACAGTATACCCACTACATTAAATGTACTGCACTGCTCTACACATCAAATCAGAATTTAACATGTTAAAATGGATTTTACTCAGAATATCTAAACTTGCAACAGAGCAATTTACTCATCACTTCTTGATATAAAACTAGCCTGGCTTTCATGCTAATTACCTCAATCTGAGATTAAGTTTGGTCTGAATACCTTGCTGTCATTTTCCACAAGCTTCTCTGAGTTGAGATCCATGAATTTAGATTTAAAAAGATGCGCACCTAGGGCTGGTGGCCATACTCAGAGTTCCCACTTATCCTGGAAAACCTGGAAATTGATTCAAATGTTAAAATGTCCTGGAAAAAATCTATATTGTCCTGGGAAAGTATAATTCCATTTAGCCCCTCGTTCAGATTGGTATATACAATATACACTTTGGTTGGAAAAGCTAGAGCTGAGCCGTCCTGGGCCATCAAAACTGCAAAGCTCACTCATGCTCAGAAAATCAACAACCACTTCACAGACACCAGACACGACACCTGTGGCAGGGAATACATGTGATCACCAACTACAGACTAGCTCCACTCTCCTGTGATGGTGATGGTTCCTTCCCTGAAGCACTGAATCGGTTCTACTCAGGATTTGAAGAACAGCATAACACAGCAGCCAGGAAAGCCACCCAGCCCCACCCCCCAACAACCAGGTGCTATATCTATATCTGTACTTTTCTCTGCTGCTAAATTCTATATATTCTACCTCAATATAACTTCACTTACATCCAGTATTCAAATTCAGCTTGGTCAGAGGTTTCAAAAAAGTTGGCTTCGTTGAGAGGTGGGGGTGAAAAAGGGCTATAGTTGGATTTTGTTTTCTGGTATTCCCAAAGTATGATGTCTTCCTGGAAGAGTTGGTCTACTTAGCCAGGCTAGTGTCGCCTTGTGCTTCCACTCAATTTCTCATTTAGCGCCATCGCTGCATCAGGGATCTGTTCATAGGTTTAGGTTTCCATCAGCTCTGAGCTATGTGGACCAATCAGGGAATAGAGGGAGGGCTGAAAGCAATGATGCTGAACTCAAACGGCGCATTCCAGTGCATAAAGTATGTCAGAACCAGGTAGTAGCGATTGGTTGAAGCAGAAAGTATCTGCCCACCAGGAAGCAAATGTATCCCAGTGGACAGCTTTCAGACACTTTGCACAAAGTGAATTGATTAGAAAACGTTTGGTGCATCAGGCTACTGGTCTAACTGGTTTAAGGTGGTTTAAGATGGTTCAAGTTGTTTTGACCAGCTAATGTTTACCATCTGATTTTGCATGACTTTTGATGGTTTAGTTGGTTTGACCAGTTTATGATGGTCACTCTAGCTTGTTTTCACTTAGCAAAGCAAAGTATTAAACTGTGTGATGAAAGTGTAATATTCTGTACACCCACACAGTCTCATCTAATCTACTACCCTATATGGGTTTCTTCACAGTATTTATAAAATACACTGTAATACATTTGAGTGCATGACAAGATAGGCTATGCACCTGCCATGAGTGTTGTAACATGATCTAGGCAATTCATTAACTTGAAGTGGTCACAGTTGCATGTTGCCTGGTTACATTACTTGCAAATGTGCGATAATGCATCTTTACTTACCCTAAGTAATTTCACCTAAGAATATATATTTTTAAACTGTTATTATGGTACAGTCCATGAAATGTATTACTATAAGCACAAAACCCTGGCAGTGGTCTGTGTAATTCTTTTTCTGAGCACAAATGGCTTTTTCTTTTTGTTCTTAACTCCATGGGTGTGCTTGAGTCACTGAGATTGGGACTGCGATTATTTGAATGGAGTAAATAAAAGAGCAAAATACACTCTGTGGGGTCTGAGACAAAGAAAGGAAAAACAGCAATGGACTAATAAACTAGCAGGAAGCAATGTCAAAATCAATTTCACATGATATGGTAAGGAAACCTACCCTAAGCTGTACTCAGACAACAAGGTCAGAATTCACATTAAAGCCCTTAGGCAGTACATTTACAAATGAACAAACACGCTAGCCACTTCAGTGCAAGCAAACATGTTGCTATTGGGTTCAAGGCAAACAAGAACAACACAAACAAATGTTGAGGAGTTTATTTATTGAGGAAAAGAAAAACAACAGTTCATATGATACAAGTACAAAACACCGAATGTATCTGTGGCTAGTTTAAAGAAAAAAAACAATGCTGGTAACAAAAGATCACAATATCACTTGAAAAAAGGAACAATGCATTCTTTATCTTCTCCTCAATATTTCTTTAAAAAGCAATATCTCTGTTATGTACAAATGAGGTAAACCATAACATCTCACAATATGCAATACTATATATCCATCACAAATAAAAGACTTGGTGGAGAAATGACAATGGAGTCAATTTTGTCACCATAGAAAGAAACTGAGGTGAAAACGAGCTAATCTCTGAACTGTGATCATTTTCACCAGCTTGGCTTCCACAAAAACCTTGTGGCGCGGATGAACGGTAAAAGATAGCCTTCCTGAAAATAAGTGTTGCTGCCTTTTAGAAAATTGGCACTTTTGAAATCCATAATCAGAGCGACGACTTTCTGGGTCGACTTTCGAAACTCCCATGATCCTTTGGTTTGCAGCATGACAGCAAGCAATCAGTTCACATTAGGCTTAGAGGACCTGATGTGTTTCAGCGCCCTCCCACCCTTTACAACTGTGCTGTCACGCTCAGCGAATATTTCTACACAACAAAAACTCAGCGTAGGAAATCTAGGGGGGAAAATCATGTGAAAAGGGTGAGATCATTCTGGCTCCCAGATTCATAAAAATACAAGGATGGCATTTTGAGGCAGCGCAGAGGGAGGCGACAAGACTCGATAAATGCTATTTCCAGTGAGCCAAATGACTCGCAGAGCCTTTGGTTACACTCCCTCTTCCCCCTGTTCTGTAGGAGCCTCCAATGTCTCCCCTCACCCAAGTGCATTAACTGCAAGGGGTTGGGGAGGTGTTCACCCAAGGCCCTCTCACTCTCTCTCTCTCACTCTACCACAGACACACTGTCTGCTTTCTATAGAGACCAAGGTGAGGAAGGGGGCTAATTTCGCTGTGATGTTGGACTCCATCACATTCACAGCAGAAGTGGATAACGCCATCGGAGAACAAAGTGCTAGCTGAAGCGTTTCTGCTACGGGTAGGGGAGTGGGCGGGGGTCAAAGAGGATGATGGGGGGGCTCAGTGACAGAGTAAGAGGTTTTGTTAAGGACATAATACTTTCTCGCGGGAGGCTAAATGGACTGGCGCCCCTCGCTCCGGAGGTCTTTGTAATGACCGTGCGCCTCGACTCCGGAGCGACGCAGCTCCCACAGCTCAACTTTCGAATGCTCAGGGCTCATATGCCTGCAAGGACCACCCCTCCTCCTTCTGCCTCTCATGGTGCGCATATCGCCGAGCCGCAGTTGCACCGGGCTTTGCTCACAGTTGTCCCTGGCATGGCAGCGTGCCCCACCCCCCTGCAAATGATGCCCATCACTCTCCCAACAGAAGGCCTCTATCAGCCACAGCAGGCAGCTCAGCCTTGGATGTGTGTGTGCGTGCGTGCATCTGTGTGTGTGTATGTGTGTGTGAAGCCCAAGTTTCAAGTTCCATTTTAGGAGCTCCAGCTGAAAAAACTTACTCAGTATTACAGAGACGCTTCAAAAAATAAGAGCAATAAAAGCATTTCTCTCCTTATTTTGGAGCTGTTCCCAGTCCCCACCAAGCCCCATGCCATCCAACCCAACCACCCCCTCCCCTTGTGGGTCCCTTCCCAGCCACTTGTTCATTCCGGGGCTCTGCCTTGGGTGAATAAAAAATGATGACAAGAGGCAGCATAAACAGAAAAATCAAATCTGACGAAGGATGGCTATGACTGATGAGCAAGACCAGCGACTTCGACAGCACAAGCGGCAAAATTGATTTAGAAAACCAAGCCCCTGCAAGGCCACAGAGAAATCGTCCCATATTAAACGTCAAAGCACTTCTTGTTATATTTATTCATCTTTTTTTTTTAAACACTGACAGCATACAGACATAGAACGGCATATTGGAAAGATCCAAGAGGCTCTTGACAGTCCTCAAGTGTGGTCAGCAAACAGAGAATAGAGAACTCTCCCATCATACACACATCATTGTCATCCGCAAGTCACTGCCAGAGAGGGTCTGCTGTTTTGACCCCTGCAGTAAGTGCCCTATGGAACAGGTCAATTACATTGTGTCACTGCTCCAGCAAAGTCAGATGGACTGGTCAGATGATGACCACATGAGTAGCAGTTTCAGGAGCCCGCAAATCAAACACATGGATAACGAGAAAAGTGATAAAAGCATTGTGTGAGTTTCTCATCTTTTTCCCCCCTTTTCTCACATTTTCCTCCTCCTGATCCTTCCACATTCCTAAAGTGTCTGTTGAGGTGTCACTAGGCATTTTCTTTGTGGGACTAACTCATGGGTAATCCTGGCTTGAAGAGGTTTGAAAAGTCTTGGCTGCATGCTCAGAGGTCGCTGGCCTCTGCTCTCTCGTAAAGCGCTTTGAGCTTCTCGAAACGCGGCCCCCACTCCCTCAGGCTATCTGGGGCAGCGCTGCCGGCGCCGCTGCTGTGATCCTCGTCGAGCCCGGCCGAGCTGAAGGAGCTGAGGGAGCCGGCGGGTGAGCCACCCCCCTCCGTGGAGAACACTTGCAGGGAGTCGAAGGGTGCTGTCTCGGGGTGCTGGTCGGCGTCGCGAATGATCTCGCACAGGTAGCGCGCTAGGTCCTGGCTGGAGAAGGACAGGCTCTTGCGGGCCAGCTGCTGCTGTGCGGCAGCCCGACCGCTGGTGCTCTGGCCCTGGGCAGGCGTGCGCACGGGTGGCACGTCGCGGCGGAGCAACGTGGTGGTAGTGGCCGATGTGGAAGCGGTGGCAGGGCCCGTGCAGGAGGAGGCGGCCACGCTGCTGCTGCTGCTGGACCGGGCACAAGAGGAGTCCGGCTGGTGCTGCTGGAGCTGGAGGCTTGTGGACGGCTGGCCCAGCGGGGGCTGCTGCTGCGGCAGCGGCGGGTGCTGCTGGTGCTGGTGGTGGTGGAGCTGGTGTGGAGGCTGCTGGTGGAGCAACTGCTGCTGGACGGAGTGCGTGTGCAGCTGCATGGCCCGCGAGCGGCTGTACTGGACAGACTGGGCAGGGCTGGGCTGCAGTGACTTCTGGAGCTCTGCCATGTCATAAGCATTCTGACAGGGAGACACAGACAGTGAGAAAGAAAGAGGGGGAGACACAGAAAAGATAAAAGGAAATGAGTACCTCGTTTTCCCATTTAGACAAGGCATGAATTCCCACAACAGCTTCCAAATTGCTGCGCCTAATATCTTTGTCTCTGCATTCATGAATAAAATATGACTGAAATATAAAACAGTTTTGCGATGATGGCCTTCTCTCAGTTTACAGCCCACCTCCACAGTGGTTTGAACCCGTCCTCACTCTACTCTGTTTCTGTATTTTGTGTACTGTATGTAAGTGCAGACTGGGACAAATATGTGTGTCAGCATATGTGACTAAAGTCGCATATGCCATCATGTCGTATTTTCTCCTCCCAAACTAACACTAATGTTAAATAGCGAGGATTACAAGAAGTTCCAGTCATTATCACCACTGCTTCCCTGACGAAAGCAAATCCATAGTTTGTCTGTCATTCATGCTAAAGCCATATTAGGTGCAGCTGCTGCCTGCACGTGCCACAGCTACTCCACCTGGGCACTAAGTATAATCTGAGCGGAAAGGTAAAGTGCGAGGGAGAGAGGGAAGCTTTGAATAGACGAGCTTGAACATGACGGCTATGGTGCAGCCTTCCCTTTTTATATAACAGGACAATCATTTCAACATTAATCCCATTGAGGCGAGACTGATTCCTCTCGTTACGGCAGCCAAGCTTTTTTTGCCGACGAGCGCGGCTCCCTGGAGGATGTGATAGCGCTAGAGAAGAGGGGCTGCGGAGGTGTGGGTGACGCCCGCGTGGGAGTGCGCGCTAATTGATTACCTGATGAGAAGTGTGCAGAAACGGATCCAGGCGAGCTCGAATCAGACGATCGAGTCACAGGATCACAACTCGGTTTGGCATGTGATAATCACGTTAGCGTGATTATCGTTAGCGTGTCTTTATATAAGGTACAACGTGCCAGTGTTACTTGGCCATGCCAAAACTCCCACCTTCTGTGCTTCCAGTTAAAGAAAGGGTATACTGGTTTGAGAGTTTTTACCACTGATAATTTAAGGATTTCCGGTATCTCTGCCATTTTTACACATTTATTATTGGGTTCAGAGGGGTGAAAACATTATTCTTTACTGGGTAATGAGGAAAAAAATAGCTGAGGGGCTTTTTAGTGTTGTGGGTTGCTATGGTGACCTAGATGAGAAGCTCTTGGTGAGATGCGTTGCCATAGAGACCAGGAGCCATAGGCGTGTCAGAGTATGTGATGATAAAGGAGCAACAAGCTACAACAGGAAGCAAGTTGCTGTGGTTGTTGTGGTGACATTATGACTGTATTGGAAGGGGAATATTTATGGGACAGGAGGGGTCCAGTGGCTCCATAGTGGAAGATGGGAAATAGTTTGGCTAATGTATTGGGCCTCACCTGGTCTTCCTCTCCTCCTCCCTCCTCGTCGTAGTTTAAGACATTCTCCCGGATATCCTCCCAACCATCATGGTGCGCAGATACATGGTACACGCCCTCCTTTAGCCCTTTGTAGCTTCGCCAACGGGTATAAAGGAAGATTCCCAGCAAGAGCACTAGGGGGCACATGAGAGCACAGACATCGTCACACATCACACATAAACCCTAAAATCAGCAATGATTACCTTACCAGGCCATACAGACAGGCTGTCATCAATATCCACTCTGCAGATCCGTCTGAAGTCAAGCCCAATGCGACTCACCATAAACCCAGGGACCAAAAACAACCAGTTATACGACATGATGGCATCTTCATTACTGTCTATGGCTAAACTATGAGCACGAGTTCCTTCCAACTGAGCAAGCAACTGCACTCTAATTTTAAGCTGAGAAGTGAATGATTTGACTCCAGACCCAATTGACTGAAGTTTAGTCTGGGTTTACCTGGGCAAAACACCACTTTAGTGGTATTAACTTCTAAAAAAATTGTTGATGTGCTTCACTTTCATTTAAGATGCAAGAACGAAATGGACACAGTTGAAGCCCTGTGGAGTTTGAGTCTCTAAGGAGACATCAGTGACATCCATTTTTTTGGTGGACTGATTGCAATCCTCACACCTCTGAGACTGTGTCAAGCAGTGCAGGGCAGACAGAGCACAGGGAGTGAAGCTCTGATGTGCCGTGTTGACAGGGCAATGTCTGTGGCTGAGATGGGGGCACTATTTGACAGCACCGACGTTAACTCGATAAGAGCTCGGAGCCATGTCAAGGCTGCAAGGAGAATCAATCCACACTGGGACCCAGATGACCTTTCCAGTATATTATCTGGCCCTTAGCGAAGTTCATCTCTCTTGCTTTCGTTTTCTCTCTCTGAGTCCTTCTCTCTGCCTGTCTTTTTCTATAGGCCTACTCTGTTGCTTCCTATGTCTCACACCTTTATCTCTTCAAAGTGATGTTTTTGTCCACACGTGTGCCTGCCATTGCTGACTGTTAGCTCAGAGACCACTTGTTATCAGTTGGCTACCGGCAGAAAAAGTTCAAATTACTGGGTAGGGCAAATTGTGTCAACTACAAATGCAAATAGTGTGTTTGTGTAATCAGCCTTTACAAAAGACCATCAACAACAAAAAACACACAACAAACAAAAAAGAATGAACATGCCTCGCTTTTTGCCAACTGCATCCCACAAATAGAAACATGGGCTATCTGTCTTCTGTGAAGATTTGTCATGCTGTGTTGGTGCCAAAAGAATGCAGAGACCCAGAGCTAAAATGCATTTTTAGCTCTGTTAGCTCATTTAATGACACTAAATGAGACAACTCAGATAGTCAGGGACTTCAATTAAAAGGGACTTCAAAGAGGTATGGATCTGCCCAAAAGCAGCTAGTGAATAGCGCTGTTAATAATTGAAAAGTGACATAATTGTTTCTTTAAAACCTTTTTTTTTTTTAAACAAGTCTAAAAAAGGAAATTTGTGTGGACACCACACATTGCGCAGCAGCACAAGAGAATGTAAAAGTACAATGCAGATTGTTGAGATATAGCCTATTGCTTTAGCTTGGTCAAGACTCTAGGAAAAACACAAAAACAAAAATGCTTCTTTGCAGAAAAACATATTTCAAAGATTATGATTTAATGGTTTCATCTCATCTCTAGCTTTGCAGTTCAAACATGGCACTTTAGTGGATTTCTTGCCAGAAGTGGCCCTTCCCATGACTTTGAAGTATATATATATAAATATATATAAATACATTTGAGTAAATTGAGGTGTTGCTTTGTCCAGGCAGACGACAAAACAGGCCAGACCACAGTCTGTCTGCTTCATTGATCTCCCAACTCCTGTGATAACTTGCCTCTTTTCAGCCCACCAGATTCATCTCAATCACTCACAAATGTTTTTTTGCACTGCTCTGGACTGAAAAACCACAGCTTGAGGCAAATGAATCAACTCCCCAATCAATTCGCACCAAACCTGACTTGTTCATTTTCCAAGTAAATAGGAAATGGATTTGAATAACACATGCTGTCTTAAACAATATTTCACATTTAAACATCTCAGACATCTATTCTTCAGAATTCTAGCAACAAAACAACACAAGCAGTGCTAACATTAGATTTAATGGCTTGCCATTTAGAATGCATCTTTCTGGAAACACACACACACAAGCACACTTATGAATATAACATACAAGGATGAAATCATGGGAAGGCATGCTCTGAAAATCTCTTCTCTTGTAACTGGCAGTGGATGGACTTCTCAAAATGAATAAATCAATGCCAGCCAATAATTAGGTGAGCAGGTCTTTGGGCATTACTGCAATAGTGTTTCCCACAGGGAATACAGTCCCCCCCCACACACACACACAGTCTCCACATGTATAATATACATGCATATTTGCATATACTAATCTTATTTCCCTCCTACTCTTCCTGTCCTTGCATTTTACAGACATCAATGGTTTCTTCACATAGCTAAAATCTTTTTGTATGGTCCACATTTTTCCGCCTGAGAGATGAGTCCAATCTGTCTTTTCTCACTGCCAGTCCCTGACTGTTACTGGAGGGTCTCCAAGCCCAGACTCAGCCTCAGCAGCAACACCTTTACAAGGCCTAAATGAAGAAGGGGCTGAAAGCCTTGAAAGCCTGTGACATTTACAGCCAGCACCACAGCAATTAATCCCTCTGGAGACAGACAGCTGGGATGAGCTCAGATGAGGTGGCACTGGCCTAATGGGCAAAAGTAAGTTTAACCCCACAGAGTGAAGTTTTATACCTACACTCTTATAACTGAAATGACATCCTTCGTGTTGCATACACATACAAACCTACTGACATTGAAGGCTTGTGTATTACTGCTACAACATGGCATACCATACCAAACTAGGGCCAATATGTATGTTGTGCTACCTCTGTCAAATTGTCATTTTTAATTCCTATCAAGAGCTCCTTTGACAGATGAAATGCACCGCTGTCTAGGAGGTCGAGGGATTTCTGCATTAGTCTTTGCTCTGTGATAAATACTGAATGTCATTTCCTGCGCAGCTAAAGGTTCATTGTCAGGCAGCAGGGAAAGAACAGTTCTTTCCATGGCACTGTCAAATAAAGGGCAAAAACACATCACCACAGTCCACGTGTGATTTGCACCTCAGAGAGCCAATAATAAGCATCATTTTTTAATCCCCAACACAGCTAATTAAAACAGCAAATATGGCAAATAAAGCAAGCCATCTCTGGGCAAACAGTGGTTTGATTCGCTATGTGGTGCAATGACAATGAAACAGTCCTATAATGAATTTTTCATGCACCATGCACTTTTATAACATAAATGTGATATTTGCATTGTTAATGATTTAAATTGAACCAACTTAACGAACCAAGCAGTCTCTAGCATGGCAGGGAATATCAGTGAGTGGGGAACAGGAAAATAAGATGGCAAACATTACAAATGAGAGACACAAGGGGGTTATTTGGTGACAGTTTTATTTTTTTTTCTCACAAACACACACACACACACACGCACACACAAACACACACACACAAGCAGCTCTTGTTTGTTGGCACAGAGGATAAACAACAACAGGGGGTGAAATTTGTTGTTGTAATAGTTGTTAATTTGCATATACACCATGTGTAGCTATATTGTCTGTGTGCATAGTGCACTTTATTCACAATGGAAATGTTCAGCCCTTTGATAAAAACATGGGACAACACGAGGCACTACATTCGACTATTCTTGATTTGATAGCATCACACATAACTCACACATAGCCCAAGGGGGGATTAGCCCTAAATCAAGCTCTTTCAATTAGATGCTTTCAATTAGATGATTCGATACTGAGGATGATGTAATTCTGTGTGCAGATTTCTGATATCTGAAATAGACTGTGTATCATATGATCCAGTGATGGGGATTAGGAATGTTTTGATCTGTGCAACAGTGCACTGTCACTGGTCTGCTCAGTGATTTGTGGATCTCTGCTATATTGGCTTCCGTGCTTGTATGTGTCTCTTTGTGTGTGTGTGTGTGTGTGTGTGTGTGTCTGTCTGTCTGTCTGTGTGTGCATATCCTGACTCACTCCTTACATCAAGGAGCTTGGGTGGTAACCGACAGGGACTTTTAGATCAGGGTTGGCATCGGAGCAAGATCACTGTTCACTAACCTGGAAAAACTGTACACACACACGCACACAAACGCACACACACTGTACACACACACTGTCCTGCTTGAAGCCATCTCCTGCTCAGACAGTCACACCTGTCACGCATCATACACACACACTGCTACCCATCCCCGTCTGATCTGGGCTGATTCTCTCCCTGGCTGGGAAGAAGAGAAGATTTTCTCCAAGCCCCTGCCACAGTCATGCACAGCTAAATCGTACCAACTGCTACCATCACACTAGCCGCTGTGACAATACATATCCCCACCTATAAAGCCCATGTTAACAAAAAGCATTGACAGGTCCCCCGTCTGACACCCGGGCTGTAAACACAGCTGTCTTTAAGCGTCTCTTCTGAGGCACTCGTCTGAGCGATGGAAGACAGGCTTCCTTCACGTTTCACAGGGGCTCCCAGGAGTCTCCAGCTAGTCAACGACCTCTTATCGGCCCTCTCATCCTCCAAGAATGCTGGGGGGCAAGCGCCAAAAAATGTCCGCAGGCAAAACAACAGATGAGAGAAGAGAGGATCATTGCACATTCAGAGAGGTGGAGGGGGGAGAGGGGGTGTGGTGCAGGCCGGCCTTGGTGCCTGTGTGCTGCAGTGCAAGAAGGCATTTCTATTTCATTGGGCCCAGGTGCTTGTTCCACCACTCATTTCTCATCACCCTACAAGTACCAAATCCATGAATGGACTCAAACCATGCTCATGCCACTCTAGAACCTTGGATCCTCTGCCTTGGCCCTGTCTGACACACACCTATGCACAACTCCAGAACCCTCTAGTGGCTCTTGAATGGGCACAGTGGGCCAGAGATCATCTGACAATTAACCTCTGCTGCCATATGCACAGTATATCATCTCCTGCCCAGAGTCTTTTAAAGCAGGATTCTATGGAGATATCTGCTGTGATTCTCCATTCAGTAGCAGGGGCTGGTGACCTCTGGCAGTCAGAGCCTCTTACATTACATGATGCAATGGCTTCTGCATGCCACAAGTGTGAGAGGGCAGGGACTCTGCATGCATGGGTGATTCTCTCCAGTGTTCAGCTTAGTAGCTGCGCTAAACAGACGAGGAGAGAAAGTGAGAATGATGGGGAATGAGAGAGAGAGTGGGAAAGAGATAGAAGGAAAGAGAGGGAGAGAGACAGGGAGAGAAGGAGGGAGGGAGGGAGAGATAGAGGGAGAGAATGAGCAGAAAGGTGGATGCACAGCAGCCACATCCAGCTTTAAACCTATTAACCGCGTAAAAAGAGGCCACTTCAGATGCCCAGCACCTTTTGTGTGGTGGAACGTCAAGAGAGCTCTAGCCCTTTGCTCGCCTGGCTCGCCTTCAAACCGCTTTGGATCCCTTCCAAACAAACACAAGGAAAGGGAGAAAAAAAATCTGAAAAGGAAAAGAGGCAATGAAAGAGGAAAAAACACAACCTCTGCTACTTAAATTTCCATGCGTGAGACATTTGGCCGATTGAAATTCCACCCGAAGCCCCTGTGCATTGATCTCAATTTCTTTCGGGTTTCGGTAAACAGCACATTGTGTGCCTACAAATCATGCAATTAACACTTAAAACGCAACAGTGGCTGAGGATGATCAAGGTCATGTTGACTTTTAAATGAGCTAAGCATAGGAAAGGGGGGGGGTGATTATTTAGAGTGAGTTGGCCCCTCTCGTCTTTCCCAACCAAGCACTAGGACTCCTGCATGCCTAATGAACCAGCATGCTGCTCCTATTTAAGTGCCCAATGTGACCATTACCATAAACTATTTTGTCATTGTTTTTACATTATGAATCTCTTCTGTCGCTTTGATGCAGTGGCGATGTTGGCTCTTCTATTGATTTTTGTTCCTTCCCAAACTGAATGTTAAATTGAACATCAAATCCTCATCTAGTCTCGGTCTCTCTACAACAAACACCCTCAACTCCCGCCCCCCACACACACTCTCTCTCTCTCACACACACACACACACACACACTGACTCTCTCTCTCACTCTCTCTGTCAGTGCAGATGAGAATGAGGAAGACAAAAGCTATAAGCAATCAGAGATTCTGCTCACTCATATGTGGCTATAATCACAATGAAGGTGTGACGAAAAAGAAAAGCAGATTTCAGATGAAGGAGGGATGATTAGAAGGAGACAAAGCCTGAGGGGACACATGGAGGGGGAGGCAGAGCCAGTGCACACAGCAGCAGTTACACACATCAGAAACAGGGATGTGTGTGTGCGTGTGTGTTTGTGTGTGTGTGTGTGTGTGAAGCAACAGATGGCAGTGCAGGCAGACAGATGGATGGATAGACGGACAGTCAGACAGACAAACGGACGAATGATGGACAGACAGTGAGGGTCGGAGGCGGTCCGTCACCACAGGTGGTAGAGGACGTAGTCGATATAGCTACCTAGCAGCGCCATGAAGCAGATGCAGATGGCGAAGAGCGAGCTGAAGCTGAGGCCCACGTCATCGCGGTAGATGCCCAGTGCCACCTCGCAG